>JAECUM010001735.1:0-193270 GCA_016617855.1 Megalonaias nervosa
TATATATATTGTTATGTGTATGTAATTAAATTGTTTGTTTGTTAGTTTTAATTTTTTAATATATTTATTTTATTCCATTACATGTTATTGTAAGGATAATTTTGTCTACTGGATCGGATTTTTTATTTTTTTTTTCATTCAATTTAGTTCTGTTTGGCCTGATAAACAGCCAGCAGTTTGAAACATTGTATCTTTTGCTGACCTAGACTCAGAACCAGTGTCAGTTTTGGAGGAAACACTTTTTTTTTTTTTTATAATTCATTTCCAGGGTGGGAATCATTGATTTTTAGCTAAGGCTATACAAGAGTACGTGATTTTAGGCATGTAATGTTTCTGCGTTGTTTCTACTAGGATGATCACGTGATCCCATCCTGGAATCTGTTTTGCGTTTTAGATAGGCTTAATACTCATCTTATGATAAGAATCAAGCCAGTTGTGCTTTATACCTTTGAAGCTCAAAGGTGTTTTGTTATGACCAGTTTGAGTTGAATTTTTTTATTTTTCGGAATTAGTAATTCATTTATCTGGAAAACATACATGTAAGTGTTCCTCATCAGAATTCTTGGACAAGGACATTTATTGAAATTATTCGTTATTAACAAACTGAAATATTATTCTTTGTGATTCAACAAGGAACTGTCGACACGACAACACTGTGAAGGTTACGGCATACGTCATCGCAAAAAAAAAAACAACTAAAAAATGTAAAAGATACAAATTGAACAATTTATATGTCAGTGTTAGTAGCATTTTTAATTCATTACGTCATGTTGGACTAAGTTAAAGAGCACGGGCGGTGACCAGAGGAAGCAAAATGAATAATAACGGTCGTCATCTCTTTGAGTATTTCGTAATATGAAATATTCTATTCATGTTGGTTACAAAGCGGTGGATGCAAATTACCAGTAATTATGTTAATACTGTAATTAAATAATCGTTTACGGTCATGTCCATTTAATAACGTTAGTCCACTAATTGTCAGTCGGCACTTGTAGCCATCTAGAAAATTGAGACTTTGCGTGACAAAGCGAAAGTGTTTAACCGTCTAACATAGTGAACCCTAGATAGCCAGCTCAAAATTGCGGAGAGAGAGGGGGTGGTGGAGGCTATCTTAGGTCTCTGGGTATGTTGTTGATGGAGGATACAATACCATCTGTACTCGCTTATAAGAAATGTCCAACTGCAAACTGCTCAGACCCAGATCTGTCGTCGCATAATGCACCGGTAGATATGGGTTTGTGCAGCTTGTTATGAGTAACCAGTTGAACAAACAACATAGACCCTGATATGAAGGCGCATTATGCTACAGCAGATCAAGAACTTGTTGTTTGCAGTTTCACTCGACTTATAAGCGAGTATATACGATATGTAAAGTGATAGAATAACTTCAGGTGACTGCGGGGTGTGTGGGGTCTAAATGAGCTTTACGGTCTCTATGTATGTTATCGATGGTGGAAACTCTGGCACAGATCTCCAGGCGATACATGTAGTACATATTTATGCTGTCCGTAGAAGCAAGACTGCCGGAACATAGACTTGAATTCATGCAAAAATTTAGGGCATTTAAAAGAAAACTACATTCAATGCAGAAATAATCAAGAAAATTCGAAACTTAACTTTCTCTTTAGAGCCTTTAATCACTTCGTCCATGATAGTAACTAATTATATTTTCACCTAATTTAAAGTTGCATTCCTGTAGCAAGTGATCGTATGTTGATAAAACGGCATGACGTGATTTTGTGCTTCTCTCATTCAAATTGAAATACATTTGATAGAAACGTAAACTAAATTCATAAAAAGTTGGGGTGTGAGGGGATCAATGATTGTCATTTTATGCCATTAGGTATTATTATTATTATTATTATTATTATTATTATTATTTAAAGAAAATCGTGAACAAATAGGTGATTTTTTTTACGTTAAAGATACGTCCTTTTTAAGGAAGAAAGTGTCTTTTCCACGAAGTTTTGTCAAATGAATATTGGTGTTCGTACTCTGGCCCAACACATACAAAAAAGAAGCCAATTTTAATGAATAAACTTGTTCTGATGTTTTCTATTTCTTCACGAAATACATCACCAGTCTTCACGAAGATTGTCACTTTTTGTTCATGCAAACTTCACGTATTTCCTAATGATTTCACTTTTTCACCAAAAGCAACTTTTTTCTTAACAATTTCTATCGACGAGGAAAGACGCTTTTTGGTTAAGAAAGTGACATTCTTTGGGAATATGAAAGTGAAATAAGCAACTGCTTTCATTAATAGCTCGCATCGAAATTAAATGCACTTTATTGTGAACCAACATTCTTTATGAAGAGTGCACTTTTCTTCATGAAAATAAACATTTGTTTGGGGTGGAGTTGCTTGGAAGTGTAATGACACTATTTTAGTGAAAAAGTAGCATTTTTCACGAAGACTGCGCTTTCTTCACGAAAAAAAAAAGGTGCATTTTCATGAAAACCTTAAAATCAACCTTCTACTTAAAAATAATCACCCTTCTTGAAGATTTTTCTCTTTCGTACCGGAAGTAATTTTCATGAAGAGTTTACAATTAAGTCGCGAAAGCAATGTTTTCGCGAAGAAATCAGTGTTTAAAGAAATCAGTATTTAAAGAAATCAGTGTTTAAAAAGATTGTATCACACCACCGATTACTGACCATTTTGTGTCCTTAAACGCTACAACACTTTTCAAGGGAGCCCTCAGTGTTCGAGAAGATAAGGAGCGGATGAAAGATCGGTAAGTTACCGCTTGTGTCTGATATATTTTAACTAATAACCAACGCTTCGTCCTGGTTAAAATCGAGATCTACTTGTCCTTTGTGTGGAGATATCCATTTTAATCAGACTGACATTTCCCAAACCCCTCCTACACTATGTACGCTACGTACCGACACTACGTACACTGCGTACCAGCACAACACTACGTATCGACACTAAGTACAATGTGTAGTGACGCTACATACCCTACGTACGCTACGTACCGATAATATGTACACGTACCGACTCTACGTACATTATGTACCGACACTATATACACTGCATACCAACACTATGTATACTACGTAACGATACGAAGTACACCACGTAGCGACACTAAGTACTGACACTATGTACACTATATACAGACACTATGTACACTGTGCACCGACACTATGTACACTACGTACCGGCACTATGTATACCACGTCCCGACACCATGTACACTCCGTTCCGACACTATGTATACAGCGTACGTGCACTATGTATACCACGTCCCGACACCATGTACACTCCGTTCCGACACTATGTATACAGCGTACCTGCACTACGTATACCACGTCCCGAAACTATGTATACTTTGTACCGATAACATGCACACTGCACACTGACACTATATACACTTGCTACGACGTACCGAGACTATGTACACTATGCACCGACACTATGTACAGTGGAAACCAACACTATGTATACTACGTACCGACACTATGTACACTGGGTATCGACACTATGAACGCTCGCTACGAACCACCACTATGTACATTGCGTACTGACACTACGTACGCTCGCTACGTACCGACACTATGTACACTGCGTACCGACACTATGTACACTAAGTAAGGACACTACGTACTCTAGCTACGTACCAACACTATGTTCACAACGTATGCTCACTAGGTATCGACACTCTGTACATTACATACCGACTCTATGTACACTACCTCTCGACACTATGTACACTGAGTACCAACAGTATATACAACTCCATACGTACTGACACTATGTACACTGTGTCTCAAGAATATGTACTCTACGTACCGACACTACGTACGCTCGCTGCGTACCGACACTAAGTACACTATGTACCGACACTATGTACACTGCGTACCGCCACTATATACACTCCCTACGTACCGACACTATGTACACTACGTCTCAACAATATGTACACTACGTAGCGACACTAAATACACTACGTACCAACACTATGTACACTACGTACCGACACTATTTACACTACGTCTCGACACTGTGTACAATGCGTACCGACACTATGTATACTAAGTACCTACAGTATATACATAAATAACGTTTACTGATATTCATTTATTCCTTGTCTTTATGCAAACAGCGCACAAAAAATGTTACTCCATTTACGATAATCGTGACAAAAGTGCAATTTTCATGATAAATGTAACTTTTTTTTTACGAAAAACGTGCCCTTATACGTCGATGTAAAGTTGTAAAGCACCTTGCCGACATTAGGTGCAAAAATTCGAATACGCCAAATGATCTGAATAATACTGAATCTTGAAAGATATTGTTCCTAAATATTTTTGTATTCCATTAAAATCAGATAATATCGACATTTCATCAGATTACGAGCCATGTAATTTCTCTCTCGAACTGAGAAACCCGGCCATTTTTTTACATGTGTACAAATGAATCCGATGATAATTGACGATATCCGTGGATGAACCGATTTCAGTCGAAAGCTGGAACACAATATTTTATGAAGTCACCGTTGTAGACATGAGAAACTAAAACCACGCTATGTCTGATTGTTTTTAGCCCAAATTCGCCCTTCAAAGCATCCAGCGTACCAGCTGATCCCCAATATTCAACCAAGTCTTATTTTTCTCTAATGTACGCGTTCTCTTCTCAGATCCGCTTTAAAAAGCCTGCCTGCCGTTTTTATTCCTTCATGAATGAATTTGTGCACCACGTGCGAATGTTGATGTTATTAGATAAGACATTAACGGAATTTGTCAAATGTATCACAACACTGCTGTTGCAGCATTCTCGAAAAAGAATGGAATTACGAGCGACTTTCGTTGACTGAATTAAGGGGGGAGGGAGTGAACCTCTTAATTCTTAACTGAATATTTGAACGTGATTTACAGTTAACATTTTGATTATTTCAAAGAAGGGTTTATGTCAGATAGCTTTTTAACAAATCGTTTCCTTCCTTGCAAACTGGAGTTAGATTGGAAGAATGATAATATTAATTAAATAAAATGCAGTCTTCGTGAAAGATCAGATTCTTTTCACGAAAAGTAACATCTTCATGAAAACATGTGATGTTTTCGTAAAGAAAGGGAATTCATCTGAATAAGTTACTTCACGAAAAACTGCACCGATTTTGACATGTTCGGTCTGGATGGCAGAAAAGTCACTTAATTCATAACCTTTCTCGCGAAAATTTTTTCCCCGTGAAAAACCATTACATTAATGACAAGAACGACTAATGATAGGGATCACAACCGTGGGCCCCTTGCAGTCGGGCAGAAAAGATAAAATGCAAATAAGTAAGGCGATATCCAATATAATCATTCGTAACGCACGCGTATCACAATGTAAACGAACCAGGAACATGTAAGCGTGGCACATGTAATTGTGCGAATCCAACTAAAATTAACTCAAGTGTTTAGTAAAAAGCTAAGTACAGAGAGTACTTGTATTCGCTGTTCCAGTTTAATTCTCAGACTATTTGTGTCCGACTTAAAACTTGTTCAACTACAAAAAAGTTATTCGACCGAAGCCAAAACTAAAATAAAAGATACAGGACTTGCATACAGCTCTTTGCACCGGTTTTCAAGTGAGCGTAACACTGTCTCGGCAGGCAAAATTCGCACGTTTCGGAACCAGTGACTTCAGTTTGGTGCAGCGCAGAGAAGTCAGTGATGGCTTGATGAATAGAAAAATATCTCAGGAGTAATAATCCATAGAATAGGGTCATATGCCTTTAAAGACGGAAATAGCAGAAGGAAATCGAGGGTGATGGGTGGAACGAAGTATTAGGAAGTTACTGACCTTGTCTCTTATATAGTATGATAGACAGGGTCCAATGTCAGAACGGGTCATGGGGGTAATCTGAGGTATTTTTGTCACTGTATGATTTTTTCCTTTAGATTATTGTTTTTTTCGCAACATCAAGCTCGCGTCGAGCACCCGTGTTAGCTCCAATGTGAATGCTACATACAAGCGATGTACGAAAATGACCGTCAAACGACGACGTCCCGCATAGAGATTGTCTCCAGTCGGTGGTCTTTGTATCCCGGGCAACCCCAGCCATCAGATGAAATGGTATTGTTATCACTTAAACCGATAACAATTGGTACAGATCTACATTTCAACAAGAACTTTACACCTACTCCATACGTGACATAGCAACTTTCTCATATGTCTAGACGGTGTAAAGTTTTAACATTGCGTGAGGATTTCTTCTTTTGTCTCATTGCCCTTGATTATGTATCTGTATATATCCGTGGCCTGCAGGTCTCGTCGTCTGTCTTTGGTAGATCCATGCCAGAAATTTTGAACTTGGTTTATTTATGTAGTAATGGTGTATGAAGCATTCGAACTACTGATCCATTAAATATTTAATGCGCGCAATAACGCTGATGCATGAAAATCAATGGCTGTTGTAGTTGCTGAAGATAAAAATATATGCATCCATAAGACACACACACACACACACACACACACACACACACACACACACACACGTAGTTTCCATCGTTTGCGCTCGATTTAAATCTCAAGTTTTAGAACTGACCTGTCTCTCTCAATTTGCTTAAAAAACAACATGTCCAACACAAAGGAGATTTGACCGGCATCGAAAAAAATATTCTAGTGACTTTTAAATCCAATGTCCACTTAGTTTTAAAAGCCTATCAGAAACTGCGTTGCTTTTCGTGTTATGAAGATTGATCATTAGCAACAATATGTTCCGAATGACGTTTTCAATTTTTCCCTTTTTCAGTGTTATCAATAACTTTGTTGTAATATGATTGCTGACTCAAGTGGTGATCAGAACAAAACCTCATGACGGTGCCTGTCATATCTACTTATAGACAAGCAGATACTGTGCTTAACAAGACTGTATCTAGCCAAACTCGTCGACTCGCGTATCGATGATTACACCTAATTGGGACAATATTTATGTGTTTACGTAACCGCAATTGCAGCTCATCGTATGCACATTTTCTAAAGCTTTTTTTTTTTTTCTGAGTACAGGTGCTGTAATTAATAAATATTTGTTCTTTCTTTTGGCTTAGTAAAAATGACGCAGAGTACAATCTGGTTAGTCTGGACAAACACAGCAAACTGTAGAAGCATATTCAGTACGTTTACAAAAAACAACCCCGCCCCCAGAAGTCTGACTTGCGTTTTGTCATAAAATCTCCAGAAATCTGACGCGAGTTAGACATAAAAACATCAAAAATTTAAAGCGATTAAGACATGAAATTGATTCTCTTTGCACCCCTGTGTCAAATCTCTGATGTAATTCCCTACTTTACTTTTAACAAATATACCGCTCCCGTGGCCTAATGGATAGAGCGTCCGCCTCGGATGCGGGAGGTCGCGGGCTGGAACCCCGGCCGAGTCATACCAAAGATATAAAAATGTTACTAACAGCTGCCTCGCAAGGCCCTCAACATTAATAGGTCAGTGTGAGAACTGGTCGGCCTGGTGTCAGGATAATGTGACTGGGTGGGACATCGCGCTACATGTCTGCGGCATGATGCCCCAGTGCTAGACCACTATAAACTGCAACACTGCAGACATCGTAGATGACTGAAAATTTTGTAAAGCTAAGTTAAAAATCCAAATCACACAAATCACACACTTTTAACCAGGGCCGGATCAAGGCCTTTGGGGGCCCTGGGCACAGCCAACATATGGGCCCATAGCAATTCTGCCTTGTCCATAGATATGGTTACAGTACTATTAACAACACTGCCTGTGAAATCAGACAACATACGGGGCCCCTTGAGCCTCGGGGGCCCTGCCTGTGAAATCAGACGATAATATACGGGACCCCCTGAGCCTCGCGGGCCCTGGGCACGTTACCCACTTTGCCGTATGGATAATCCGGCCTTGCCTTTAACAAATAGATATATGATATGTATCAAACCCACACACACCCGAGAAGGTCATTAACATATTTTTTGTTTGATTCTAAAAATTTCGTTCCCAAAGCTCCCGTATTGTAGACTCACGGAATTATGTACATCATTATGATTTCACGAGAGCTGCCTTTTCCAGAAGCTCTGAAATGTTTCTACTATATGGGATGTTTCAAGCAACAGTTGTGAAAAAAAAAAATCATGTCGCACCTTAAAATTTATCCTTATTGTGCGCATACTGAGTTAGATAATATCAAAATAGTAATACGTCTCGTGGAATTAATGCTGTAACGATAACGCAGCGCGGAGAGACAGTTTGAACTCGCCTTCGACTGCAATGTTTTTTTGGGGGGTTTTTTTGTTTTTTTTTTCTCCAGCTTCTATGGTCTCCTCCAACGCAAAGATCACATAGATTACATTAAAAAAATATCATAACTGCCGAGTACATCTGATTTAAAACCGTCGGTCGCCAGATTGAGCGACCTAGTTCTAACCTGATGTATGTGTGTGACATTTCAGTCAGACAACATCTAGATAGTATCATGTAAATGAGATCACTGACCTTCTAACGACAGAGCCGCGCTCGTGGAAAATAGTCGGTCCCTCGTCACCCATAAATCAACTGTTCGCAACTGATAAAATTCCTACAGTAATTAACTCATTTGGCAGAACAATTAATATACGGCAAGCACTCTTATCTTCCACTATTGTTCCTCTTAAAATGTAAGGTCCCGGATGTTGAATAAACAAACATTAAAGTTGTGAATTAATTACGCTCTGAAAAAAATGTAATTGGATAGTTAAACATGCCCTATTGCCTTAATAGCAAATGGGGTAGAGCAGCACGTTTGAGAGAGAAAGAGAGAGCCAAAAGTGAAATTAATGCGTATTGCAAGTAGATAAGAACAAGAAAGACCTTTACAAGAACATTTGCCATTTTCTTTTATACATTTCGGATTTAAGAAAAAAAAAAATAAAAAAAAAAAAACCAAAAAAAAAAAACCCAACAACAAACAAGCAACGATTTTAGAGAGGTGCGTTAAGGCGGGTGAACCGTTACAGGAAACAGAAGACTAAATGGAAAGCCTAGTAAATGTAGGTGTAGTTATCTAAACCGTATATACTAGCTGATACGCCGAGTCCACCTGCAAGCTGCACAGAACCAGATATGATAGCGCAATATTCACCGGCAGCTCCGGGTTTAAGCAGTTTGTTTGGAATAATCAGCAGAGCAAACAACATTAACTCTGATCAGCCGGCGCTTTATGCGATAGCAGATCAGGTTGTTTGCAGTTGGACTCGACTTATAAGCAAGTATAACTTGTGATTTTGTCGTCTCATGGCTTTGAAGCAACAACAACATTCAGCAACATCAAGGAGACAGCCAAACGATAAAGTATTAATTTAAGACAAAAAAACGCACAACTTTTCACAAAAACGTTTATGTACTGAATCTACATAAAATGCGGATAAACAAATTAGACCTATTTTTTTTTTTATTTTAATGCGAAACAACTTTTGGAACATGAAAGTTTATAAGTCCGCCCGAGATAAGAACGATAAATAAGTAATAAAAGAGGCAAATGTTCTGCCCCATTAAAACAGTGTCAATTTCAACTGATAGTCATTAACTGCGATATAATCATTTATCTAGGCATTAATTATAATGCTTGGACTCGCGTTTCAGGGTCTGGAGACGTTTATTCACAAACAATTGTAAAACTATAATGACGTCATAAAACAAGATTTTTTTTTTTGTTGTTGCTATTTTTGTACTCGCAACATCTCGGTCCTTTCTGCAAGCGTTGTTTCTTTGGAGGAGAAATCCTAGATGTTACGTTTATATATATATATATATATATATATATATATATATATATATATATATATATATATATATATATATACAGACCTGGCTGGTTGCTTGTGAGAAGTGCACGATGCACACAGGT
Organism: Megalonaias nervosa; assembly: GCA_016617855.1. Taxonomy (NCBI): domain Eukaryota; kingdom Metazoa; phylum Mollusca; class Bivalvia; order Unionida; family Unionidae; genus Megalonaias; species Megalonaias nervosa. Next base: position 9,846 of record JAECUM010001735.1, read on the forward strand.
GCCTTTTCATATCCTGTTCATTTTATTCGCAATTTATTCGAGAAAATTTTTTTGAAAAGGCGCCAAACATTCATCGCACACACAAGAAAAACACCATGTGCCGGGCCTATATATATATATATATATATATATATATATATATATATATATATATATATATACACACACACACACACACACACACACATTACAAACATGCTCGTTTATTTGTAAGGTATATGGCTGCAAATGCACATAAATGAAAATATTATAGTTACAACTATATCGAATAATATGGGTGTACAGCACCAGCGCATTGTTTCTATATTTTTTTAATCTTAAATACTTATGTAAAAAAAGCAAAGGTACTAAACTTTATACAAAATGCATTTTAGTGTACAACTTGTGAACCAGGCATGCACCAATTTCTGACTAGTGGATAGTGGAAAATACGTAAAAGGGGCCCCGGGTGGCCGCTTGGCTAAGGCGCTCGCCTTTACAAATCACTAGTATCCTCGTCTCAAGCTCGGCCAGCGTGGGCATGTGAGAAAGCTTGCCAGTAGCTTCCTGTGGGTCGGTGGTTCTTCCCGTGATCATATATACCGGCCGCTATGTTTAGCCCATCATGTGTTGAAAAATGGCTTTGAACCCAAAACAACAAAATACGTAAACCAATTGGTCCCCCATTAATTCAAACCTGGTGTATTCGGCTTGGCGAGTTCTGGTTACATTTCTTTAGGGGAGTTTACGTCCCTAAACCTTTCTGTGCAAACTTTCATTTTTTTTTTTTGTTGTTTAGTTTACGTCTCTAAATCTTTCTTTGCAAACTTTCATTTGTTTTTAAAAACTTTACGTTGTTTATTTTAATTGGCACCGTACAGCCATTTTTGTGATGTGGTGCCGCTAAACGCTAATACGTAAATACATACATACATACATACACACAAACGTACGTACATACATTCATACATACATACATACATACATACCAATGTTAATTTTGGCGCAACCGCAATTGGTAACACTCTCTGTACAAAAGAAAAGAAAGTTTAGAGTTATAAGCCGGGCGTTACAATCGACCGGTTGTCCTATATAGGATAAGTTTCATTTTGGTATGCATGAGCCACGATCAAACATGTGGAGCTTTGTTATATACACGAATAAAACAATGTTATCTACCAGTATAAAACAATGTATGAAACGCCCTAATGTAACGGTGCAAAATTTCGTAGAGATAATTTCTCAATACATTTTGTCGTGGTCAGTGTGACACGTAAACATTAAACATTAAGGTTTACGTACGGGCTGGGCTCGCAATAAATTGCCGACTGCGACGGATGAGACCTGCTCTGTTTTGGGGCTTGAACTGAATCCGTTCGATAACGGTACGACAGATATGTCAATGTAGGGTAAAGTGTAGAGTTGTAGTTGTTGTTGTAGGGTTTAACGCCATTTTTCGGCACAAGATAGGCTATACATGGCGGCCAGTATTAATGGTGGAGGAAGAACCCGGGAAAACCCCTGAAAGAACCACCGACCCACGAGAAGGGTAAAATGTAGGGACTGACAGGATTGAGACAATCCAGAGCAAACATTTTCGGAAGTCTTGGGCCATTTGAAACAGGTGTCATAAAATGATATTTTCCAGAATAGTTATTAATAAAGGCGGACTACAGATGAATATTTTGACCACAATGAATCGTGGTCGATCATCTTTTAGATAATGATAACCAAAAGGGGTGAATAGGTAACACATCATTGACACCTTCTGACACATATATATCACAGTGAATGGAACTGTAAACTAACTAAATTCCCATATGGATCTTTAACATCGTGACCAATTATGTGTTAAGATTCACCTGTTGAACACTGTCATTGTAACTTCCCAACCAGCCAATCTGATACCGATAATGTGCAAATTTCTTCGGCGACAGCATAAGTCATAATAAGCAGCGACCACTATCTTCCCCATTTTATAGTGTGGTCTCAAGTTTCACCGCTCCGGTGGCCTAATTGGTTACAGCGTCCGCCTCGGATACGGGAGGTCGCGGGTTCGATCCTCGGCCGAGTCATACCTACGACTTATAAAAATTGTACCAGCAGCTGCCTCGCTGCCGAAGACTTATAAAAATGTACTAACAGCTGCCTCGATAGGCGCTCAGCATTAAGGGGTTAGTGTTAGGACTGGTCGGCCTGGTGTCAAGATAACATGACTGGGTGGGACATGATGTCACATGTCTGAGGCATGATGCATCAGTGCTAGACATCACTATAAACTGTCACTGCAGACATAGTAGCGATATGACTAAAAAATTGTTTAATCTACGTTAAAAACACAAATCGCACGCGGCTATATGAGATATTTAAGGAGCACTATTTTCAATTAGGACCAACTAGACATCAGGATGGAAGTACACTAAGTTTCACAACTAAGGAGCAGCGATAAATGGCAACTGCTCCATAGATGATGGATTGACGACAGGCGCAGGCGCATAACATAAGTTCTTCTGCTCCTCGATCAGCAGGGCTTACAAATAATAGAAAAATATGATAACATGGCCAGTAGCTTATACAATATTGGTAGTGAGGTCGAATATACGCTCCCCAACTTATAAGTTTAACTCGGCAAATAAGAAAAAGATTTTTTTTTTGATATGTTGAACATAGATCGTACCCCTCTTCAGATTTAAATATAATCATCCAAATGTCATTTTCCAAAATGTTCACTGAACGACTTGTTTTACAGATTCGGGTCTTTTTAGCAGTTAATTGCAAATTTAAATCCCAATTTAGAAAATAAACATATATAATGGCGATATTGATTTCATTTGAAAAATCCCTTTTGCACGAATAATTCCAAATCTTGGTACCATGCGTAACCGAGCTGAAATGTGGAGCTGAAAATCAGCACATTACATAAATCAGTGACATGGACAGCTGACATACCTGTTGATGATCTATTCAAAGTGTAGTACCTGAACCCAATGTAGTGTGTATCGTTAACACATCAGAACAGGGCTCACGTTGTGTTTGGTTACAGTAAATAGGCCGGCAATTTTAAATAAATATTTATCAAGTGCAAGCTGAGTTGGTTCGTGGGTTTTTAAGGACACTTTTAATTCATTATGCATATCATGCCGAAGAAATGGGAGCTAAATACCTACCCCGAAAATACATTAAGGCAGCTGGCTAGCATGGGCGTGTAAAGTGACCCTTGGATTATATTCAAGACTGACCCTGAACCAGCTCTGCTACCACGGCTCCCTTAATAGGCACTATAGTTCTGCTTTACATCTCACCTCTGTCCGAGCGAGTTCGAGTTTCGGCTTGACCAACTTGGGTATGTGAGAAAATTTGCCAGTAACTTCCCATGGGTCGGTGGTATTTCTCGGGTTCTTCCTCAACCAAATACACTGGCCGCCATGGCATTAAAACCCAACGAAACCAAACCAATCCAAACATAAGAGACGCTTATCAAGATAATACAATTACTAAATAATGTAAATACATAGTAAGGTTTTGGTGGCAGATTTACAAGTGGGATTGAAGGCATGGCCTGGAGGATGGAGGTGATTTGCAACCGTCCATTACGATTTAACCCCATGTTTTGTTCTCTACTTCGTGTATCAATACATTCTGAAAGATGACCACAAGTATTTATGCTAATTAGGATATCAATTAATCGCAAGCTACCCACATTTTAAATACAAGATATACAGTGTTTGTACTCGTTAAAGACATACAGTTAAAAAATACTTGGATGTAATTCAAGTCTGTGTGCAGCAAATTGTCATATTTTTGGCTCTAGTAAATGTACATAAATTAAACTTTTTGGGTAATGAAAGTATCACGACAATGTAGGGTTAAAGAAGGTATCAGACTACACTGTTGGGTTAAAGTGTGTGTGTGTGTGAGAGAGAGAGAGTTAGATTTTTAATGTAGCTTTAACAATTTTTCAGTTATATCGCTACTATATCTGCAGTGTGGCAGTTTAAACTGATGTCTAGCACTGGGGCATCTTGCCACAAATATGTAGCATGATTTCCCACCCAGTCACATTATCCTGACACCAGGCCGACCAGTCCTAACACTAACCTCTTAATGCTGTGCGCCTAGCGAGGCAGCTGTTAGTACCATTTTTATAAGTCTTTGGTATGACTCTGCCGGGGTCCGAACCAGTGACCTTCCACGTCTGAGGCGGATGCTCTAACCACTAGGCCACCAGAGTGGTCCTGTAGGGTTAAAGAAATATCACAAGACACTGTAGGTTTAAGAAATATCACATGCCACCGTAGAGTTGAAGAAAGTATCGTATGACACTGTGGGGTTAAAATAAGTATCATATGATACTGGTGGGTGTGGGTGTAAAGAAACTATCTCATGACAATGTGGGGCTAAAGAAAGTATAGTATGACACTGTACGAATAAAGTTACATGCTACAAACACAACTGTATGTTGAAGGGAAAACTAAAATACTGATGGGACTACACACATAATTTTTTGAAATACTGAAGATGAATTCACATCAATTCAAAGAAAATCAAAAGACAACCCAAGGTGATCTCGCAATCAAATTCGCTTTACTGTGTTAATAATATATATTTATAATCTACTAGGTCATTTATTTCATCCCCTCATTGTTTGTTTGGTCATGCGAATGTTGGTAACATATAATCACTTATAAATCGGGTCCAACTGCAAATAACATAGACCATGATCTGCTACTGCATAATATGCCAGCAGATCAGGTCCTATGTTTGTTTTACTAAATTACTCCTAACAAATTGCACAGAAGTCTGCAGTTGGATCTGATTTGTATGTGAGGATATGTAACATCTAAAGTTTAATATCTATTTGGCATCCAACACCTATCAGTCAAGATACATAGGCTAAAATAACTACAAGTGGAGTTTTCTTAATGAACATTGTTTAATACACCTGCATTATAAGCAAGTGTTTACCATATATATTCATTTTAGAGTATCTTTCATTTATCATTAAAAGCCACAGTGACTCAGTGATCAGCATGCCAGAATGCCAAATCAATGGGTTGTAGGTTCAATACCCTACTTGTCTGACGCCCAGTTCCTTTGTTATTGCACAAAACATTTTACTCCCATCCCCTTGGCTTGATACAGCCTTTCATGAGCTTGTATGTATTTCAGCAGCAATTAAGTTTTCCTCTTTATTAATCTCTTTAACCTGACCCCACCCCTTTTCACTCGAATTCTCAAATGAAAATCTTATTTCCTTAATTATGTCGCTAAGGAATTCTTGATAATATCATCACTATTGTCAAGATGTCAAGCTAGTAAATAGGACTGTGCAAACCTTTACTTAGCAGCATCTTAAAATGCCCTTACCTTTTTACTCTCCGAAGAAACTTGATACATTTAAATTTCTCGAAATTTCAGAAATCCATTATTTCCCTTGACAGACTCAAAAAGACTGAAATAAACATCCTTTTGTATCTGTATTACAATGTGATTCTTATCTACAGTGAATGTGAAAATGTTGAGTGTATATTATACAGCAAAACCTGTCTTGAAAGACCACTGCATTGAGACCAAATGTCTTGAAAGACCACTGCATTGAGACCAAATGTCTTGAAATACCAGATTTCTCATGTACAAATTTAGTAATTACATTATTATGACCTGTTACGAGAGACCAGTTTTTTTTCGGGGCAGAAGAAGTGGTCTTTCAAGACAGGTCCTACTGTATCAATGAAAAGAAAGCGATATAAAGGATAATGAAAACCCTCAGCATGAGTAAGAAAACTGAGATGTCTAGTAAAACCAATGCTTGAATATTAGATTATCACCAATGTGTGTGGGCAGAATGGACAAATCTAGCCCAAGGCAACAAGATCTGTTTCAGGTAAGAGGCTTCCTATGTTCCTGGTACAATCTTACTCCCTGAGGGTTAGATTACCCTATCTTCTCTTGACCATCAAATACAGTAAGAAAATGTTCTTATTCCAAATACCCTATATGCAATTACAGTGAGACCCAAGACAGTAAAATGATAAACTAAATTACAAGATATATATACAATATAATCTCCAAAATCACACACACACACACACACACACACACACACACACACACACTATTTTGTGCACATTTTGTGTATATAGTGTAATCTACACACACACATTTTGTGTACATTCATCACTCATCTTGAGTACTGTAAATCAATTTAAGATGGCAAAAAGGTTTGAAAATTTAGTAAGGAGTCTTAATTTATAACATATTCTTAATTTTAAAGTATACAAAACAACATATAGTGATTTCGGGGTTTTTTTTATGGGTATCAATTTTCAAGGTTTGGCAAAAAAATTTTTGTCAAACTTAAATTTGTGGATTGAGAAAATGTTCTATTGTTTCCAAAGAAGAATCCTTGTTTCATTTTATAGTTTGAATCAACCATGAAATCCACAAAAATTTGAACCTCATGAAAAATTGTGTGTGTGTGTGTGATGTGGATTTTTAACGCAGCTTTAAAAGTTTTTCAGTCATATCACTACAATGTCTGCAATGTGGCAGTTTATAGTGATGTCTAGCACTGGGGCATCATGTTGCAGACATGTAGCATCGTGTCCCAGCCAGTCACTTTATCCTGACACCAGGCCGACCAGTTCTAACACTAACCTCTTAATGCCGAGTGCCAAGCGAGGCAGCTGCTAGTACAATTTTTATGAGTCTTTGGTATGACTCGGCTGGGGTTTGAACCTGCGACCTTCTGCATCTGAGGCGGATGCTCTAACCACTGAGGCCACTGGAGCAGTTCATGAAAAATTGTTATTCGATTAAAAATGTGTCATGTTAATCAGTACAGCATATACCCATGTTTAAGTTGGATGGAACTGCAAACTGCATAAACACACATGATGTGCTGGCAGATCTAGCTACATGGCTTCCATGCCATTTGTTAGGCCTAATTAGTAGAACAAATAACATAGATCATAATTTGCAAGTGCATTATGCAATGGCAGATCAGGGTACATGCTGCATGCAGTTTGACCTAAAACTTGTATACAAATATACACAGTAATTTGCAAACACTAAAAACATAAATGTACTAATTAACTAATTGTTTAAGTATATAATTAACTGTGTGCTTAAATATTATTATCAATGGTACTGAAACGTAAAATTTTGTCCTTTATTGGCAAGTACCATTTATTTAAAGGTTAATTATATAAAAGAATGAAGTCAATGGATACTGTATGTGTTCAGTAAACAAGTTTCCTTTATATGGATGTTTCTAACAGAACAAAACAATCTACATGAACTTACAGTGCTACAGAATGATTCCTGCAAAGGCCAAAGTTATAAGAATTACCAAAAAAAGAATCAGGAAAGAATGCCACTTATGTAAGAGATTCAAACTTCACTAAGAATTACAGTAATAAATACTGGCAGATTAGATGTTGTATTACAACAAAAACTGTATCCACAATCAGTAACAAATGCTTAAAAGATACAATTTGGCCAAGTGGTGGGAATTGTGGCAAAATATCTGGTCTCAATTTCATCTACATAAGTTTTGCAGTAAAGTCTAGACTTCAGCTGTTTTTAGAGACTCAAGTACAGAAAAATGAAAAATGTAAACAATTAATTGGACTGACAATTCGAAAATATTTTACTCATCTTCTGAGAAAATTCAGCTGGTTCTAATAAAAATATGTAAAATATTTTCCCTATTTCATTTCTGCAGCAGTCAACCTGATTACATATTGGCTGCAGCAAATAACTGAAAGAAATTTTCATCCCTTACTTGAAATAAAAGAATTATGAGTATTTTCTACCTAAATGCATTTTTAATCTTTGTTTATTTGCATATTGAACTGGGTCCAATGTTTCTAAAAGTAAAAACATATTGAACCTAACCATTCTTATTTTCTCCGCAGAAAAACTTAACAGCATCTACTGGTATAGTGTGAAAAACTGACACATTTAATTCGTTTGGTACCAATAATAACAATATTTTAATCTCTTTCTTAATGCTGTTTGTACAACATCACTGAAAAACTCATGAAATGCTACAAAATTTAAAAATGATACACATATTCTGCTCAGCAGGTGTGTTTAAATTGATTGCCTTCTAGTATTATGTATTTGCAACACCCACCATTTTTAATGTTAATGTTACAGCAAGCCAGATGAGTCATGATGACTCAGAAGTTAGTGTGCCTGACTCATGACTGAAAAGGTGCAGGTTCAAATCCAACCATTGAATCTGCCAGGGTTGACCTTCACAGTAGTATGTCCTTGTACAAGGCACTCCAACTGCCCAGGCACTATTGTTGCAGTGACATTAAAAACTAAACTAAACCAAAACTGCAATCTGGCCTATCTGTATGGATCACAGTTCTTTTTAAAATCTGATTAAAACTGAAGTATAATATATATGATTTTTGTACTGATTTATTTATTACATATTTTGACTGGTATCAGGCAACAGGCAATGCCAATTATCACCCTCTCACAAAAGCACAAGTTGCAATCACATTCATATAATGAACAAATGTCACATTATATAATTACAAATATATTTGACTAATTAAGACATGCTAATTTATAGTAAGGAATGAAGAGAAAGATCAGAAAGAGAATAGGTGAGGGGAAGAGGCGTAAATCATTTACATCATTAGAATCTTCAGAATACTATTAAAATAATGTCTAATATAACTTCAAAAGACTGGAGATAATCATAGATGCAGTTTTAATTTTAGTTTGTGATCAGTACAGTATGGTTCATTACCTTGGAAACTGTTTAACCCAATCCTGAAACATCCACATGAAAATGACAGCCAGGTAGAAGGGGAGTTCCTAACAAACACTATTAATTTACAATTCAAGTGAATCATGATTACATTGTTCATACAGCCTTTGAGAGTTTTCTTCAAGGACTTCTAAAAGTTTTCATTAAGTTTTTCTGTATATGGAAATTAAACTTTCCATGTGTTTTATTGTTTTATCATTATAAAAATAGGTATAAACATGGAAGAAAAAACATGCAACCAAACCATTGCTGTAGCTATATATTTTGTTAACTAATGGTGACATGTGCATTTAAATCCACACAATTTGTATTTATTTCATCATTTGGAAAATATATAAGTAACAGATCTGAATTTAAAAAGGACTTTTCAAAAATAAAACAAACTTTCTTGAAAATCAAGGAGTTTTCATGGCAACCTCTCAATTTCAAGGATTTTTTGGGAGGGGTTCTAAAAATCAGAAAGAAGATTAACAGTAATAAGACACATAATGAATTAGTTTCATAAGGAAGAAATTTTGCTCTGACATGGTAACTTTTGTGGTAAAGAATGTGGGAGTGGGGTTATTCATAATTTTGTCTGACATTGTGCATGTAAACTACATATAACAGAGCAGGTCATGTTGATGACAAAGTAATATCGAAATACATTTTATGAAAGTTGTTATATTTCTCCACAACTTTTAATAAAATCTTAGAATAAAAATGCAAATTGGATGGGTTTGCAAATAGTATTTGCATATTAGAGATTACAGACTTAAACGTTTTGCTGGTGAAATCCAGACTGGGATGTCATTGCTGTTGTCTCCTGAAACAAGGCTTTTAAAATCAGTGATACAAGGCTTTTAGCATCACTGAAACATGACTTTTAACATCACTTAAACAAGGCTTCTAACATCATTGAAACAAGGATTCTAACATCACTTAAGGCTTTTAACATCACTGAAACAAGACTTTTAACATCACTTACACAAGGCTTCTAACATCACTGAAACAAGGCTTCTAACATCACTTAAGGCTTTTAACATCACTGAAACAAGACTTTTAACATCACTGAAACAAGGCTTCTAACATCACTGAAACAAGGCTTCTAACATCACTGAAACAAGGCTTCTAACATCACTTAAGCAAGCTCTTGACATCACTGAAACAAGACTTTTAGCATCATTGAAACACGTCTTCTGACATCACTTAAACAAGGCTCTTAACATCATTAAAATAAGGCTTTTAACATGACTTCAACAAGGCTTTTAAAATGACTTCAACAAGGATTTTAACATCACTTAAGGCTTTTAACATCACTGAAACAAGGGTTTTACCATCACTTAAACAATGCTTTTAACGTCACTTAAATAAGGCTCTTAACATCATTTAAATTAGGCTCTTAACATCACTTAAACAAGGCTTTTAACATCATTTAAACCTGGTCAAGAAGCTGTATGAAGGTTACCAGTATCCACTTCTAGTTACCACACAACTGACTACATGGAACCATATGTTCTTAACTCACTTCACACCATGGAAACTGGAATGAACACAAGTCATTCAAGTCACTGGTAGGCTCCAGAAAACTATTTTTAACATACAATTACCTAAAAGGAATCATGCATCTCTACTCACTTCGCAACATGTAAACTGGCAATAAACTGTCATGAGTCACTGGTAGGACCCAGAAGACTCGCTACTGTTAACATATTATGACTCTAAACTGATCGGTATACTTATGGACTGGTTGGAATTTAAAGACTGATCGGTACAGTTATGGATTGGCTGAAATTTAAAGACCAATCTGTACAGTTATGGATTGGTTTTAAAGACTGATCTGTACTGTTATGGACTGGTTGGAATTTAAAGACTGATCTGTACAGTTATCGACTGGTTGAAATTTAATGACTGATCTGTACAGTTATGGATTGCTTTTAAAGACTGATCTGTACAGTTATGGATTGGTTAGAATTTAAAAACTGATCTGTACAATTACTGTTTAACTGGAATATAAAGACTGATCTATACAGTCACTGACTGGTCGAAATTTAAAGACTGATCTGTACAGTTACGGAATGGTTTTATCGACTGATCTGTACAGTTATGGAATGGTTTTAAAGACTGATCTGTACAGTTGCTGATTGGCTCGAATTCAAAGACAGCCTTATGTGCATAATGCACACAGATTAGTACAGGAAAAAGTTAAATTGTTTGATTTCAGAAAAGAAATACCACAAAAGGTGAACATGTTTACTGTTGGGAAAGGAAAACAACAGTTGTACAAGAAATAATTGTATGCAATTTTTTTTCTCCCATTTTTATTTTATTTAGAATCTAACTGAGAATGACAAATAAAAGAAAGAGTTGTGATTCACAACATAGGTTGCAAAATGGCAAGTTTGATATAACCACACAATAAACAATAGTCATTCAGTAAATGACAACCAAGAGTCTCAGTGGGTTTCTGTGTATTACATACTGAAACAATATTCATCTATTCTGGGACTGTCACATCTTACAGGCAGTTTGAACCAACATGATACCATGGAAAGGAGTTAGTGTAGTCACACCAATGACTTTAATATTTGGAATCAAAGAGGAAACTCAGTTGATGATGTGAATAAGTTTTTTTAATAGCAAAACTATTTATCTATATACATACTGTATAAACTTGCTATTAAGAGGAGTCAACTGCAAACTGCACAGACCCAGATCTGCCATCACATAATGCACTGGCAGACCCAGGTTTGTGCAGTTTGTTAAGAGTAATCAGACCCTGATCTGCAGGTGTATTATGCCAGGGCAGATCTGGATCTTTGTTGTTTGCAGTTGGATTGGACTTGTAAGCAAGCATATATGTAGATATTGTAAAGACTGCTCTAATCTGTCATATTGTAAAGAGCTACTTAATCATCATTCCAATGTTGAAAATACATTACATACAGAAACTGACTGGGAGAAGTTTGATATCAAATGGTTATTATGCAAAGAATTGATTAAATAATATAATGTTCACAAAATCTTTTGTATAAGTAAAGAAAACAGATATCAATTTTTATTTAACAAGGCCATTTTAACTTTTTAATTTTCACTTTATATGATATGATATTTTTTTTCACATATTTTGTATAAGTAACTGATACCATGATCAAGTCTGGACAAAATTTTGTCATAATTGAATCTTCATATATATGGAGTTTGTGTGCTCCTTGTACACACATATACGTGCCCACATCCTGTTTCCCCTTCTATCTATTTCTTTTTTATCCCTCTCTTCAGTTCATAAGAAGAGTCTAGAAAATTCTATAAATAGGTTATGAAAGTAATCTGTATTTATGACAAAATATGTAAACTTATGCACATGATTAATTAATAAAAACTGAATGCCTTCATTTGTATCAAATGATTATATACACAATGATCCCAAGGCTCCCAACCTTGGTACTCTTACAATTCAAGAGTTAACTGGTGGAGAGAAAAAATTCTCCAGGGGAAATAAGTCTTCCATACTTTTAATGGACTGTAAAAAATGAGTTCTGTTTTCTTGTTCTGCTGATGTATCTTGTACATTAAAATGCTATCAATAATATGACATTAAAGCAACTAAAAAAACAAAAAACGAAAGGAGTGTGCACATCTGTAAGACAAATATCTTTTTCAAACAATTTATGATCAATTATATTAATTCTTTTACATGCTTTAACACTGGAAATGAAACTTAAGGATTTGTCTCTTGGTTAGAAATCTTTCGTATTAATTTTCAGCAAAAATGATTTGTTAAACAACAGTTTCTGGCAGATCACTTTAACAAATGGCTATTACTCCCCCTGACTTGTGGCCAAATATTAAACAAATGGCTATTTACTCCCTTGAATTGAGGCCAAATATTTTAAGACATGGATATTACTCCCCTTGACTTGAGGCCAAATACTTAAACAAATGCCTATTACCTCCACTGACTTCAGGACAAGTACTTTAAAAAATGGCCATTATTCCCCTTACTTGAGGACAAATACTTTAAGAAATGGCAATTACTCCCCTTAACTTGAGGCAAAATACTTACAGAAATGGCTATTACTCCCCTTGGTTTGACGTCAAATAATTTTATGTACTGTTGTGATGGCTTAAAGACAGCATGAACTATTTATGGCAACAATCATTTCACATTTAAGCATGTTGAGGGCATATTATTTCACATAACATTTTCATGAAGAACACAAATCTTTGTGCCAATATATATGTTGCTAAATAATCTTTGCTAGTTAATTCTTTGCAGGGTATCGAATTCTCAAATATAAAAAAAGTTCATTAAAACTTCTACAAATAAAAATACACGCACTCAAATAAGTCATTTGACCTTCTTTTCCAGTCAGAAATAAGAACACTGAAGATAATTTTATACATTACTGTCAGAATAATTGGGGTCTTTTATGTGACATTTTCATGCAGTAGAGCATAAAGTCTTTGCTCAAATACATCACTAGCCCGTCTTTGCAGGTCAATTTCCCTTTCAAGGGAGTCAATGTTTTCCAGCAGAGAAGGTTCACTTAAGCTCATGGTAATATCAACTGGTTCTGACACATTGAACCTTACACTAGAAAAAGGTGATACCACTGGTGAACTCTTCCAATGAGTACTTGGAGTTTCAAATGTGGGCAAATCAGCCGAAACTATATTTTCAGTATCAATACATTGTAAATCTCCTTCTTTCAACGCACATCTTAAATAGTTCTCAAAAAAGTCAGATTGCCTCCTTTCTGACTGGAGAGATCTGACTAGATTCGAAGAAGTCTTCTGAAGTTCAGGTGTACATTCTGGTTCATACGTAGTGATAACTTGGATTCTTTGAGCAAGTTCTTCTTCAACTTCCTCATCCTGGTTTTCATGGGTCTTTTCTATTGCTTGATGAATTGTGGTGTCCATGGTAACCAAGTCTGAATGATAAATAGGTTAATCAGTTTTCAAGAGTGTTCAAATTTAGTAAATTTAGAGAGAACTAGAAACGTGTTGCCTCATCACAGTGTCTGACATCACCTAAATGCAAACATTAATCAAGGTGTGACAGACGGACAAATGAACAAAGATAACATGAAATACCCCAACCACTATCATAGATGGACATAAAAACAAATTAGCAAAAATGTATTAATATTCATTTAATACTGATATAGTTTAATCAATTATGCATATTAACCCTGTGCAATTATCTAAAATTTTGATTTTACAAATACAGTGGGGCCCCGGCTTACGAACGCCCTGGGTTACGAACGCCTGGCCGACAAAAAAAATGACTCTGGTTACGAACGGTGACTCGGGTTATGAACCGAACCGCCATTTGCTTGCGCACAAAATTTCGAACACACGAGCTCACATATGGCTGCCTCTACTCAAACGGAGTGAAAAAAAGGTGAAAAAAGGAGTCTGTGGTGTTCTTGTGTTTATTTTTGTGTCATGTTTGTGTTGTTTTTGTGGGTTTTGAGTGTGTTTGTGTGTTTTATTGCTATGTATGTTTTGTGTTTGTACAGTACATGTAGTGCTTTTTTCGGCTCGGGAACGGATTAAAAATTTAACAATGGGACCCTATAGGAAAACGCATTCCGGGTTACGAACGCTGTCCGGGAACCGATTAGGTTCGTAAGCCAGGGCCCCACTGTATGCTGAATTTACTGAACTTGCAAACATTAGAAACACTAAAAGACAGTTTCATTCAGCTTAATCAAACTGCCAAAGGGGCAGCCGATAACTTTTGATATGTGTTCAGATATGTGGGATTAAATTAAACAGACTTCAAGTATGTAATGATTCACAGTACACTGACATTACACAGACCATCCACTGGACTGTATTGGAGCTTTTCTACTCTCTGGATTATGAGTTCCTGTATTCTGTTACATGCATTAGACCATATCCCCATATATAATTGCAGGCTCAGGGATGTAGAATTGGCACAATGCGACCTTTGCACGTCATAAAAGGTGACTAATGGAGGCAGCCGTTTTTGCCCTTGGATGTGTCCTGTGCTGATGTTCCAGATGAGAAAGTCTTGGACTTCTTAAAAAATTGCAGTTTATATAAAAAATCTGACTTTGTATTTAGTAATTTTACCCTTTATTGCTCCTATTTTGTTTGTTGTGCATGTCTAATTTTCAGTACTTAACCTCACTCTGTACTATATAACCAGATTGTGCTGATATGCCACTAAACTCTATACATATAAACCTACATTTATAAAAGACTGATATATAGGAAAGTCTCTTGACATGAAATTTCTTATCCAGCACATTTTGAAATACATTCATTCATGGACCTAAATTAAAGTCAAATACAAAATTTCTCAATTTTCAGATATAGGAAATTCAACAAAATCAACAACTGGCTAAATAAAACATGCCTACGATAGTTTCATGACACTGTGTTGGATCTATATTACCAACAAATTGCATCCAGTCATCAAACTTCATGATCTGTACCTAAACTGTACCCAATAAATTAAATTTGAACATAAATTTCCTAAAAGTCACTGAAGCATGAAAGATAGGTCACAGAGACCTCTCTTTGCAAACGGTGTTCTACTTATAAAGATGCATTCCAATACCACGTTTCAAGAATACAGGTAGGAAAGCAGGCCAAAACTCCAGTTGTCATGGACTGAGTGCAAAAACTTGTCACAACTAACCTTCTTTTAGATGCACGAGTGTGGAACTATTGGAGATGCATATAATCTATTTTAATGAATCTAGCATGAACAGAGCTTGAGAAATAAACTTCAAATGTAAAATTTTATCCAAGTCTGTGAATCATGAAATATGGGTCACAGAGATCTTAAAACACGGGGCCAGGCACAGATCTCATTTTTTTCTTCTAAAAAACACAAAATCAATTGGACCCTATCTGTTGAACATGAAATCAAGTATTTTGTTAAGTTTTCTATATAAAACAACTTTCAGCAAATAAATAACAATATTCAATGACATATTAATCCATGAAATTGTCAGTATGTCTACTGTTGGCAACAGTTCAACAAATATATGCCAATTAAATGTTTAGTCAAGTGAAATTCCTATTTTAGTTGCATATTTTAATTCAGTTTCAGTGTAACTGTCATAAATGCTTTATACCCTCTTGTATTTCTGAAAACCTAATCAAGTGCCGACTATGTTTTGAATATCCAGTTTGCAGAAGCGTTTGTTGTAATGTTACAATAAATTAAAAATTAGATCCACTCTGAATTATAATATTAATTATGTCTTCAGGATCAAATCAAATAAACTGAGTGGAACAAAACAAACAAAAACCTAAAAGGCATGTAAATCCAACCTGTGTAAGAGCTAATGGTCATAACAGTGTGTCAGATCAACTCATTTTCAACTGACCAGTTGCACACAGTTATAAATAATGTCATGTAGGTTAACATAAAGTCTCTAACATTAATAAGTGGTTTATCGTACAAATTTGCAAATATGATCAACAATAGCTAGTGAATCAAGTGAAAGAAGTACTCAGTGCATGGAAAGTTTTGTTTCACAGATACAATTCATTATGGAGCAGCAAGTTCCAAAGTTAGTTGTGAACTTAAAATTTCCAGAATGGCACAGGTTTTCTCCAGGATCAGCAGAAATTTCACTACTACTTGCAATGAAATTGTGGCAACAATATTTTACTAACAGAATAATATTTTTTCAAAAATTGTTGTTGTTGTTGTATGGTTTAACGCCATTTTTCAGCACACGATAGGCTATACATGGCAGCCAGTATAACTTGTGGATGAAAAACCCTGGAAAATCCTAGGAAGAACCACCGACCCATGAAAGCTACTGGCAAGCTTTCTCATGTACCAATGTTAGCTGAGCATGTGATTCAAACCCATGCAGACAGCAGTGAGATGGCACTGATTCGGAATGGTGAGCGCTTTAGACCACTTGGCCACTCGGGGTCCCAAAAACTGAATTTCAAGTGACAATTGTTATTGCACAAATAAAATGTCCCTAGCATTTTAAGAAAAGGAAGTCCTGATTTGTTGTGAATCAACAACAAAATTCAAAGATATCAGTATTCACATGCAAAAAGCATAACACACAATGCTTTCAGAGGTACACATGTTGTGTTTTGAAACCTCCTGAAGTAATGTTTTAATTATATTTTTATGGATATTTCAAGGGCTGGTTATCTTGAAAATAAAAGTAATTTATACAGAAAAACGAACAAGTTCATTAGAAAAAGTATTTTACAGACAATTATTCCCAATGCAATATAAAATGAGTATTAAACAATTTAACAGTCCCCCACCCCTCCATCTTTTTGTTGTTGATTGAGTATTAAACAATTTAACAGTCCCCCACCCCTCCATCTTTTTGTTGTTGATGGCCTGAACAGCATACCCTTCTTAAATTTTTCAGAGGTCCCTAGGTAACTCACACCCTCACTTGAACTGCATTTACTGTTTTTGGACCCCATCATGCGCGAGTTATAGAGAGAGAGAGAGAGAGGAAGAGGTGTGTTATTCATTAAGATGCATGTTGATAAGTTTCATGATTCCAGGTATAACTGTATGTATTCAGGGTGCACAAAATGTGAGTCTAATGCATTCAAAAACTTAACCAAAAATGTACATATAATGTACAAAATTAATCCCATCCCAGGGGATAGGCAATATGAAACCCACTCTAAACTGCTGCCATTGATCTAGGAAAAAAACAATGGTTGAGATGAAGTGAGGCATTATAAATGTATATGCTTTGATAAATGCAGACAACACCGCCACTACCAGACCAGGTAGTACATAACTCTCCCAGACTTTAAAGAGGCAAGTTGAAAAGAATGCTGATCAGATGGCATTGTTATCTCATTTCAGTAGGCATTGTTATCTCATTTCAGTCAGCATTACTATCTCGTTTCAGTAAGCATTGTTATCTTGTTGCAGTAAGCATTATCTCATTTCAGTAAGCACTGTTATCTCATTTCAGTAAGTTTATTATCTCATTTATGTTGGCATTTTCTCATTTCAGTAGGCACTGTTATCTCATTTCAGTAAACATTGTTATCTCATTTCAGTAGGCATTATTATCTCATTTCAGAAGGCATTGTTATCTTATTTCAGTAGGTACTGTTGTTCATTTCAGTAAACATTGTTATTTTATTTCTGGGGATTTGTCCATATCTAGTGACCTAGTGATTGCTTACCCTCAAGATCTTTCTCTGTTTCCATTCTCTGCCAACTCTCAGGAGCTTCAAATCTCTTCAACTCCTCAGGGTCATAAGCAATTCTCAGATCTACATCCTACAGAAATTAAGGAGGATTGCTTGTAAAATGTTGAAGCATTTAACTTTTTAAAAATATTTATGTTACACAGCTAAGAGTCAACACAATTAAAAATCACTTAAAATTGATAGGTAAGTGTTATTTTTTGCACTACTCTAATTTGAAACTCCATCTCTAAGGAATTAACACTACAGTGGGAAAAACTATTCTGTACCCTGTCAATGAATGTTCCTAAAATAATGGCTAATGAGTATTTAAAAATGCATCAAATCTGCATGGGTCTTCTCAGTTACATGATGTATGTTGGTGAATGAAGGTTTTCAGTATGACACAATTTTCAAAATCACACTGGTTTTCTGCAAATTAATGCCTGAACAGCCAATCTGTGGCAGGTTATAAATCACGGGTAATTTTCCAACGTCTGAAACACTTTTCACTGACTTTATTTTGTTCTTTCACTAAGCTGTTACTGTGATTACTAAATTACATCAGCCTTTAACTTCTTCAATATTTAATATGAGACAGAAATTACATCCATATCATATTACACCCAGTCTCTCAATGTTCATGGCTCTTTGACACACTTAGATAACTGACATCATGCTGATGACATCACAGTAAAACAAAAAGTACAGTAAGTAGTGTTCATGGCTCTATGACACACTTAGATAACTGTGTGTGTGTGTGATTTAGATTTTTAACATAGCTTTAATAATTTTTCAGTCATATCGCTACAATGTCTGCAGTGTGATAGTTTATAGTGATGTTTAGCACTGGGGCATCACGCCGCAGACATATAGCATGATGTCCCACTCAGCCACATTATCCTGACACCAGGCCGACCAGTTCTAACACTAACCTCTTAATGCTGAGCACCAAGCGAGGCAGCTGTAAGTACCATTTTTAAAAGTCTTTGGTATGACTTGGCCGGGGTTTGAACCCGCAACCTCCCCCATCCGAGGCAGACTCTAAGACTAGGCCACTGGAGTGGTCACTTAGATAACTGACATCATAGTAAAATGAACAGTACAATAAGTAGTGTTCATGGCTCTATGACACACTTAGATAACTGACATAGTAAAATGAACAGTACAATAAGTAGTGTTCATGGCTCTATGACACACTTAGATAACTGACATCATACTGATGACATCACTGTAAAATGAACAGTACAATAAGTAGTGTTCATGGCTCTATGACACACTTAGATAACTGACATCACACTGATGACATCATAGTAAAATGAACAGTACAATAAGTAGTGTTCATGGCTCTATAACACACTTAGATAACTGACATCATACTGATGACATCATAGTAAAATGAACAGTACAATAAGTAGTGTTCATGGCTCTATGACACACTTAGATAACTGACATCATACTGATGACATCACTGTAAAATGAACAGTACAATAAGAAGTGTTCATGGCTCTATGACACACTTAGATAACTGACATTATAGTAAAATGAACAGTACAATAAGAAGTGTTCATGGCTCTATGACACACTTAGGTAAGACTGACTTACTGATGACATCACAGTAAAAGGAACAGTACAGTAAGTAGTGTTCATGGCTCTATGTTACTCTTAACAACTAAAATACTATTTTTTCCTTCAAACATTCAGAAATAAATATGTAAAGTAACTGGATCAGTTTCTTATATGTTACAAAATACATCAATCAAAGTGGCATAAACCAATTAAGGCAATTCCACAAACATTAATATTCAACAATATGGGTATATTGAAAATTCAGTTATTATTTTTTGTATCAGTACTTGCCATATATATACACACTTATAAGTCAAGTCCAACTGCAAACAACACAGACTTGATCTACCATCACATTATGCACTAGCAGATCAGAGTAAGTGTTATTTGTTCTACTGAATACTAGTAACAAACTGCATAGGTCCAGATTTGCGTTCACATCATGCAATGGCAGACTTGAGTATCAGCAGTCTGAAGTTGTATTTGGCTTAAAAGCATGTAAATATGTTAGATGGATTGCATAGCAGGCTTCGTAATTCTCACTGGTGGATCGTTATCTGTTGAACATTTCAATTTGTTCTTTGTAGCAACAACAAATTCCACAAAAACTGGTAACCCACAAATGAAGAGTGACATCACTGTACATATCAACTGTGAATATAGCAAATGCCAGTGAAAGGTTATATACATCATGATGCATAGTGTAAACTTTCTATTACAAAATGTGAAAACAAAACAAGACTAAATTTCTGAATGTTTGCCATCTCTGATGGAAGTAAAATCATCAATTTCATAATACCAGGTCTAAGATTATGTACAGTTTTATATGACTATTTTCCAAATACTTTACAAACGAATATTAGATCATCATACCTCCTTGGTATAGTTTGGATCCTTTGCATCGAGAGTCACCAGTCGGTAGTCTATACATGCAGCAATTATATCTACCCAGGGGACATTGGCACATGTGGGTTCACACCTGTTCTCACCTTCCAGCAGGTAACAGGTGTCCTGAAAGTCCTCCTCCACTCTCTTCAACAATCTCTTGATTCTGAATAAAATCATTTTCTCTTTATCTACCTATCCTTCTACTATTTAATTGTCTCATATCTAGCTATCACCCTACTAGGGATCCAAAACATTTTCTGGGGCTCTTGGAAGAAATTTTTCCTGAAAATGGATGTGGCAGCCACATATATTTGTAAATTTAATATAAAACTGTTCAAAGGACATGTAACAAGTTGTGACAAGAAAGACAAAGATTTATATATTTATTACATGTACTGGAAAATGTATCATGTTAATAGTTCCAGATTTGCTGCTCAATTAGTACAAGCATTAAGCTTCCACAGTTCATTGGTTTCCTTTGACTTGTTCCCTGTCATACTTTTGATTAAAGCATGGCAGTTACATACATGCTGGGAACCAGGCTGTTTTCCTAAAAAGTAAATTATTTATAAAAATCATTTTTTCTTAAAAATCACTATACTATATAATTTCACCAAACAGTATTTTGTTCCACTCTTGTGTCTTTAGAAAGTAATTACTAACTGACAACAAGTAGATTTACTGGCTTTAAAATATATACCACCTAATGGACAAACATTTGCGCTTAATTCGAATGGTGAAGTTTTATTTGATCAGGTCCCCACAGGGAGGATGATAATAAATGCTACTTGTGGAAGCTAGTATTCTCTTGTTCTAAAACACCAACACACAAAGACACAATATACAAGAAACATGGTGTAGGGGACTGATGTATAGTTCAGATTTTTGGTGAATCGTTCAATTTTAGGTTTCTTGTTAATTCCAAGAGACAGGCATTGACATCACTTCAGTCTTGTGCTTTGTGGCTATGGAGTGTTTAAACAACTGGGGAAAACATACTGATCAAACAGTCTTGGTCAGTGACACATCTGTTCAATGTCTGACAAAGAAACAATATGCAAACAAGACCTAGTCACCTCTGATTTAAGCTTTGTCAGCAAGATCTTTATTGATTATCCAAGAAAAGAAACAATCTATATACTAGACTTTTAAACCTTTAATTTCCTTTGTTAAGGTGTTTATTTGAAAATTTAACAGATAAACAAATAAAAGACAATCTGATGTAAAGACAGTCATGTTATCCTATGAATGATGTCAAGCTCCTCAGAATATGTGCTGGTAAAAACCTCTGATCTGCAGGATATGTTCGTCAAATACGGTAGTTTCAGTATCTCTGGTACCTATCTACATATACATCCATCCTTCAATCAATCTGGGGGGAGAGAGAGAGAGAGGGAGAGAGAGGAAGACAGAGAGAGAGAGAAAAACAAGTGACACTTCATTTCTCTGCTGCTTGTAAGCCTTTATAAAAATTAAAAACAGTTAAAACATTTTGCATTTCTCAGTGAATATCAATTACATGAAGACTGTTACTATTACAATGCATTTTGATACAAATACTATGTCCTCTTTGTATTTCACTTTATTAATATAGTCTGGTTCATCACCTTAAACTGATAATGAGAAATACAAATTATCCAGGGGGATATAAAACTTTAACTAATGCCATGGAGTACAGCATCTTTTCTATACAAATTTCTTAATTTTAATTAGCTTAGATGACTGTGTAATTACCTGGTAACTAGTTTGACCCTTGCTGAGCGGCAGTCATCACCTATCACTTCCTTGACATAATCCCAAATCTCTTCCACTATTGATGACCAGTCCTCAGTTTCCAAGGCAGATAACCTTGTAGGCAGGCCCAAGGAGTGTAACACCACGGATAAATATTCAAAATGGACTTCACTGTTCCAGTGAGCAGGTGGAAGATCTGAAATACAAATATACAACATAAAGACAGTGGCTATTAAAAATGTAAATCAATCTATTTCGCAAACATTATTTTTTTTTGGTACTTGCAGACAAATGCCAATTTTTTTTATTGATTTTAATCACAACATTGACAATCCAATGCAAGTGTTGTTTGGTTTGGTGGGTTTAACGCCATTTTTAAGCACATGATAGACTATACAGGGCACCAGTATTTTCGGTTGAGGGAGAACCAGGGAAAGTCATCAGGAAGAACCACCAACCTATGGGAAGCTACTGGCAAGCCTTCTCACATACCCACACTGGCAGAACAGAGACTGAAATCCACACAGACAAAGGTGGGACATCAGTGATCTGAAAAAGTTAGGGACTTGGAAAACTCAGGCACTTGGGGCCAACCAAAATAAGTTCAGATTAGTGATTTGTTTTGTTGTTGTTGTTGTTGTTGTTGTGGGGCTTAACGCCATTTTTCAGCACACGATAGGCTATACATGGCAGCCAGTATTAATGGTGGAGGAAGAAACCGGGAAATCCCTGGAAAGAACCACCGACCCACGAGAAGCTACTGGCAAGCTTTCTCACATATCCACATTCGCCGGATTAGTGATTTGTTCTTCTCTTCAAGGTAGTAAATGTCATAACAGCCTTCCCTGTCAATCTATTTATGAACTTCCAGAACACTCAAACAAAATCAAGAAACACTCTAAGGGTAAGAAAGTTTGGCTGCAATACAGATGTACACAAAAAGAGGCCCTGGAGGACATGATATTGCTCACCTGGCATACAATGGTCTAAAATGCAAATGCAGTAAACAGGCAGGTGCCCCATCTTAGAATCATTTCCAGCTATTTGGTAGAAATAGGTGGCACTGTATCTGACATTATTATCTACATTCCAACTTTGAATAGCTTGAGTGGAATTAGATGGTGAATTAGAATCTTTTATAATAATATGAAATGTACTCCCATCACATTTGTTCTGATTTAAAATGCCAGTTTGGGAGAAAATGTTTGGTTTGGGGCTTTTTTTGGTGAGCTTAAGACCATTTTTCAACACATGGTACCAGTATATTTGGTGGAAGAAGAACCAGCAGGGAAGATCCATGGAAGAACCACTGACCTACAGAAAGCTCCTGATAAGCTTTCTAACATACCTACACTGGTTGAGCTGAGACTTGAACTCATGCAGACAGAAGCAAGATGTGTAAGTGATCTGTAAAGCTGAGTGACCACTTGGCCACTTAGAGCCTTTCATTCTGTTATAGGCATTCTTATATCTACAGCAAAGCACCTGCTATAGCATGATGTTCTGGGTCCACAGATTGCCATTGTGCTACAAAACACATCATGCATTTGAAACTGCAAGAATTTTTTTTGCTCGATTCCATATAAATCTGAATACTGCACATAATTCCTTCAACTACTGCATGAATAAATATTTACAAACAAAACAGTACTTTTGGGGGAATGAACAGAGATCGCAGCCATACATCTTCAAATATGATATCTGATCATAATACCTTAGGAGAATAGGTAAGAGATGGTGGGAGTTACATCCCCTTGCCCTAGAAACACTATCTCCAGTCTTCCAAGGTATGTGACACAGCTTCTAAATGATAACCATACTGAAGAATTGACTTTATATACCAGGCAGCAGCTTCTGAAAAGTAAATATTTTCACTCCTGCAAATCCAGAAGAAGATGTGACGCTGCATTCTTACGAAGCTGCCAAACAACTCTATAGGCCATACGAGGTCTAGAGTTGGGCCATTTTTGGGATGAAAGATCTCTGAGGCAAAAGCTGGAGAAATTGGACTCTACCTCTATCCCACCACATGGATAATGTCAAATAGGAAACAATTTCGCTCATATGCAATGCTTGTTACGACTGCCTTAACTTAATGAGCTGAAATGTGTGGAAATATCATTTGATCTTGGGTTAATTCCTGGAGCAGATAATCCATTGTGCCCAGGCTGAAAATGCCTGCACTAATGTTGTCCATTCCCTCTTTGTGAGGTATGATGACGCAGGATTTCCCTTGATGTACCAGCATGGCCTTTTTTCAGGTACCACTTCAGAGCTCTCACTGGTTCCTGTAGATGAACACGAGATGAAGTGTCCAGAGCAGACAGGTTTTACCACAAAAGCCAGATTTATTATGAGCCTGAGCCTATTCTTAGCAATGAAAGTTGGACCGTCATGAGTGACACTCACCCATCCTGTCAGAACTGCAGGAAATTTGGGTCAACTGATAAAGCATATATTTTGCTGATTCTGCCTGCCGTTGCTAATGGGAGTAGGAAGCAAGTCTTTTATGAGAGGTGAACCAATGAAACCCTCAAGCTTGGTTCAAACAGTGTTTTAATCAGTCAAATTAGTACCAATGATAGTTTAAGCCCTTGACAGTGGTTCAAACCATACCTTATCCAGCCAGGTTTGTACCCATGAAAGAATTCACTTTTGGCAGAGAGCCAACGCCTTTGGACATATGAGATTGAACTTTGCCAGAAGACTGAATAGGTCTTTGTTTTTTCAGGTATACTCTCTTCCACAGCTTGATGGAGATCAAGGAACAGTAGCATGCTATTATGACTGGCACTAACTGTTTTTTGTCAAAGAACTACAGTAGGTAGTTAGCTAACTGAGGTATTGATGATCACAGCAGTGCAATGTGTTCTTCTTTGGGGGCTTGTTTATTTATTTCTTTGTCCGGATTATGGAGTTACAACAGTATGGCTGCAATCTTTACTTGACTTATGATGAGCTTTCAGAAAGGTAGAAGTGGTGAGCTCTGCATCTACATGCCAGTTCAATGTTTGCAGCTGCTGTTAAGGCCCTGATCAGGATGTGGTGAGCAGCTCTGTTTAAAATGCATACAACTTAAGAAACAGACTCAAACGCATGTCCTGTGGGACTCTAGGTGGGTGATGATAAACTGTTCATTGCCTTTTGGAAGACTGCCATTGACAACAAACCCAAAACAGAACCCACTGCTGCAATGTTCTGCACCGCTGTTGTATGTTACTAAATGGCTTTTAGTTCATGCATAATGATTAGGGTTTTGACATCTCCAAGGCTGCAAAGTCTCGGTCTATTGCTGGGGTGTCCATGTGCTGCAAAAGTCTCGGTCTATTGCTGGGGTGTCCATGTGAAAAACTGACTGTTAATCAGATAGAATGTCCTGCTAAAATTGATGGAAGATGTTGCAGGGAAAAGAATAATCTCTTGACACTAGGGTCACTAGATGGCTTGGATTGTTGATTGTTGTAAAATGCATGTTGAAATCAGTACAGCAGTAAAGCTAAAAAACTAGCAACACCTGGTTGTGGCAAGGGGAGGTAAAGACCAAAAATTATTGCCCTATATGAGATTGACAGCAAGAGACCATTTTCATCATTTAGCAGGACTTGATTTGCATGGTAGCAGGCAAATATCCCTAACGTTAATGTGATTGGGTAATGTATTTTCAAAGTGCATTTTTACATTAATTTTAAACGATACATCAAGGAAACTGTATGTAAACACAACTTAGTACTTATTATTACTTCTTAAGAGGAACACAGCTTGCATATTTATTTTTAAAAAAACAACAACACGAAGTCAAGAGTATGATAATTGATATCATTCCCATTAATACTAAACATCCTACATCTGGGCATTAGAATAATGTACAGTCACTGAACAATGTTCATTTTACTCTGTCTATGCTACACTATTTACAAAGTCCAAAATATTTTAGAGTGAATTTTTCAGTTCTTGTAGCTTGTCATCAATCTGTTTTTTCAAGAACTCCAAGTTCAGCAATTTTGTCCTTAATACTTTTCCTCAAACTATTTGATGTCGTGATAAAGGAAGTTTTCCTATGAGTCTCTGCTTTCAATGCATAGTCATCAGCAGCAGCTGTCATTGTCTCAATGTCATTTTCAGTACCTGCCTTTCTTCTTCACCCACCCCCATAAAACAAAAAAACCAACAAAGATATTTGCTTTATTAATGTTATCACTTATATAAAAGCAGCGTATGCATATTTTAAACTATTTCATATTATATTAATATTTCTCTCAGCTTAGCTGTATTCTATATTTTTAGATTTATCGTGTTCATTGTAATTATTTTCTGTCCTATTTCCACTCAATCCAAAAACAGAACCAGATCTAATTTAATTTCATAATTAGGACTTTACACAGTTCCTATTTTAATACATGAATCTCTGTGTTCACAGACATACTTCTTTCATCAAAAACGATTTCATGCTGAAGGCTTCTTGTTTTCCTGTATTAGCTGTAATGGGTGTTTTTTTCCAGCTGCATGTGACTGAAAAGCACTCTCTTCCACTGCACGCAAATCAATATCCTTCTGGCATAATTTGCATTTTGCAAAGCTCTCTGAGAAAGATCTCATAATCCAAACTTTATATTTTTCTTCATCTAGCCACCGAAGTTGGAATCGGAAGCAAGACATTTCAAAGTGTACAAATGATTCAAATTTAAACCGTGGCTACATCCGGGCTTCATACAATCAGAAGTTCAAATGTATGACTGCACAGTGGCCAGATGTGGAAATTTCCATTCCGGCACAAACTTAGCAAAAGATCATTTTGTTTTGGGTTTTTTAAATTTCTTTTCCTTTTTCTTTTTATTTAAATCTGTAAAATGAAAACTATTTATTAATTCCTTTTGGTTTAAAGAAAACCAAAGCTTTTCAAGGTACCCAGACAATATTTTTGAATTTTCAAGGTGTTTTCAAGACCTTGAGGGACAAATTCATTTTTCAAGGCTTTTCAAGGTTTTCAAGGTCTGCTACGGACCCTGTCCGTCCATCCATCATTTTCATTCTAAAACTTTAAAGTTACCAAGTTAAATTATCTTGTACCATCACCAGAAGGTACCATATACACACATCTGTAATTCAGGTCTAGCTTCATAGAACCATATACACACATATGTAATTCAGGTCTAGTGTCATAGAACCATATACACACATCTGTAATTCAAGTCTAGCTGTAAGCTTCATAGAACCATATGCACACATCTGTAATTCAGGTCTAGCTTCATAGAACCATATACACACATCTGTAATTCAGGTCTAGCTGTAAGCTTCATAGAACCATATGCACACATCTGTAATTCAGGTCTAGCTTCATAGAACCATATACACACATCTGTAATTCAGGTCTAGCTGTAAGCTTCATAGAACCATATACACACATCTGTAATTCAGGTCTAGCGTCATAGAACCATATACACACATCTGTAATTCAGGTCTAGCGTCATAGAACCATATACACACATCTGTAATTCAGGTCTAGCGTCATAGAACCATATACACATACATCTGTAATTCAGGTCTAGCTGTAAGCTTCATAGAACCATATACACGCATCTGTAATTCAGGTCTAGCTTCATAGAACCATATACACACATCTGTAATTCAGGTCTAGCTGTAAGCTTCATAGAACCATATACACACATCTGTAATTCAGGTCTAGCTGTAAGCTTCACAGAACCATATCTGCTGTCACATAAAGTGTCTATGCAGTCAGAAGTACTCAGAAGAACAAACAACATAGTTCCAGATCTACCAGTGCATTATACAATCACAGATCAGAGTCCATGCTGTTTGCAGTTGGACCAAACTTAACTGTGAGTATATACAGTATATCATGTACACATTTGGCATCCTATCTTCAAAGTCAAGGTCAAATGTAAAAATTTTCACCTATATGTCACCACTAAAAGGTATGATGCATACTTTATTTTGGCTCCCACATTCAAAGTCAAACTCACTGATCAACATAAAGATTTCTGTTTCTGCTTTATAACTCAATAGCAGTTAGAGGTACAGAGATGATCCTCGGTACATCCATGTTTCTCAAATGACCAGCCTGTTGTATTCTAGCCAAGTTATATCTCCAGAATCAAGGTCATTACCCCCCCCCCATTCTTTCACTCTAATGCCCTGAGGTACAGCAATAAAACTTGTTTCCTTTCCATGTCCGGCACAAAGGTCAGAATTAAAACAGAAATTAACCAAATTTGGTTGTTAACTTTAATACACTGTACCTGGATCCATGGTGCGTGTGAATTCTGCTACAGGCCAGGAGAGACAACATAGAGTGGATGAAGTGGCCACATCTGTAAGGTGCTGTACAACACTGTTGTACAAGTCCAGGAGGTGCAAAGGCTCCTAAAATCAGGAAATATATGTTATTATTTAGACCTTGAAAGATACAAAGTTATCTATCTAATGTCTATTGCACATGTTCTGTCAACTTATAACACAAAGTACTGTTCAAGACTAAGGTTATAACAATGTACTCTCTAGGACTAAGGTCATAACAATGCACTCTCCAAGACTAAGGTTATAACAATGTACTCTCCAAGGTTAAGGTCAAAACAATGTCCTCTCCAGGAATAAGGTCAAAACAATGTCCTCTACAGGTCTAATGTCATAACAATGACCTCTCCAGGACTAAAGTCAAAACAATGTACTCTCCAAGATTAGGCATACTACAATGTACTATGACAACCAAGATTATAACAATGTACTCTCCAGGACTAAGGTTATAACAATGTATTCTCAATAACTAAAGTCATAACAATGTACTCTCCAAGATTAGGGTTACAACAATGTACTCTGACAACCAAGATTATACCGATGTACTCTCTAGGACTAAGTTCATAAAGATGTAGTCTCCAGGACTAAGGTCATAAGAATGTACTCTCCAGGACTAAGGTCATAAGAATGTACTCTCCAGGACTAAGGTCATAACAATGTACTCTCCAGGACTAAGGTCATAACAATGTACTCTCAAAGATCAGTGTTACAACAATGTACTCTGACAACCAAGATTATAACAATGTACTCTTCAAGATCTAAGACTATAACAATGCAATCTCCAGAACTGAGTCTATAAGAAGGTACTCTCCATGACCAAGGTTATAACAAACTCTCCATGACCAAGGTTATAACAAACTCTACATGACCAAGGTTATAACAAACTCTCCATGACCAAGGATATAACAAACTCTCCATGACCAAGGTTATAACAAACTCTCCATGACCAAGGTTATAACAAATTCTCCATGACCAAGGTTATAACAATGTACTCTCCATGACCAAGGTTACAACAATGTACTCTCCATGACCAAGGTTTTAACAATGTACTCTTCATGATCAAGGTTATAACAATGTACTCTTACCAACTAAGATTATAAAGGGGGGGCACTCTACACATGTTATGAACTTCTGATAGAATGACAGGTGTAAGGTGAAACTATCTGCACTTGCAACAAACAAATGGAGAGAATGTCAGCATACCTGTTACTTTCATGTACTTGGCTGAAACTATTTTGGCTATTGTATTTGTGGAAATAGTACATGATCTAAGCACACAGCTAACCAAAATGACTGCTCCCTTGTGCTTGAAAATCAGCTGAGTACACTATCTTTAGCAATTATTCAAATAGGGAAACAAAATTTTGCCAGATTAGACAATACTAGCTTCTAAAAATGCATTAAATGAATTACCAAACACAAAAAAATATAACAACAGTTATCAGCTCTTTTCTTTTTTACATTTTACCTCTGAAGTCCAGGAAGCGAAAATGACCAAGCAGTGTTAGCAGTTTTTTGAATGGTGCACATCCTAAGTAAAGCCAATCTGTATAGTCTATAACTCAAATTGCACTCAACAAACTTGCACCAAAATAAAGGGACTTTGAAGTTCTTTTAACAATACCTAAGATAATACGAGGTCTTTTTAAATACACCCAATGAGAAAAACCTGGGAAATTGTTTTTTCTTGAAAAATCTGACCTAAGCAACTGCAGAGCACCTCCAACAATGTAAACTCCTTGAATAAAGATATAACAATGTACTCTCCACAACAAAGGTTACCACAAGATACTCTCCATAACTAAAGTTATAACAATCTATTCTTGGTGACTATGGTTATAACAATGTACCCTCCAGGACTATAGTTATAACAACGAATTCTGCATGACTAAGGTTATAATATACTCCATGACTAAGGTTATAACAATGTACTCTCCATGACGAATGTGGTGGCATGAGGGGAATAAACTAAGAACAGAATAAACTTCAATGGGCAACTCCTATACTAATTCTTGTATATGATGTCTCCTGTAACCATATAAAAATGGTTTGGTTTGAAAGCCAGCTTGTTACTGCATAAAAAGTGTTGAAAGTTTTTGGTCTTGTCTATTTCTTGATCCAAGACAAAAGCAGAAGTTTCAATAAATATGTTTTCATAGAATCTACAACTTTTCACAATGATAAAATTATTTCATTGCTATAATCATCAGACTGGTTCACAATTATAAAACTATAGCTATAATCATCAGATTGGTTCATAATTATAAAACAATAGCTATAATCATCAGATTGATTCACAATTATAAAACTATAGCTATAATCATCAGAATGGTTCACAATTATAGAACTATAGCTATAATCATCAGATTGGTTCACAATTATAAAACTATTCATAGCTATAATCATCAGATTGGTTCACAATTATAAAACTATTCATAGCTACAATCATCAGATTGGTTCACAATTATAAAACTAGAGCTTTAATCATCAGATTGGTTCACAATTATAAAACTATTCATAGCTATAATCATCTTACTGGTGTAACAACTAGAAATATAACCCAAGGTTCTGTCATCTAAAGTATAATTTTGGCAGATATTTTATTTCATTATGGCCTGACAAAATTTCCTTTAATACAAAACTCATACATGAAAAATCAGCAATCTGGATACATTATTCTAATCACAACCTGAATTATGCACATAGACCAGTTTCTAGCAATGACTGAGACTTGTTGGACTTTAATCAATTGATTTTGTTAAAGTTTATTCAAACAGATTTAGCTACATGATATTTTCTGTGTGTCACAGTTTACAAAAATTAAAGAACAGTAATTGGATCATTTACATCAGACTGACACTTATCAGCAATGGCAATATATTCACACAACAACGAAACTGAAATAATTTAAAAACAAACAGAAACACCAGAAACGCAACCAAAATTCTTTATCTGTGAAAGAAGCTCTAAAACATTATCATAAAGGTGTCTACTGGTAGGCAAGGATGTAATGCAACCAAGTTTTCCAAGACCAGCAATGAACTTAACTTGAGTTTTACCCTGGGATATGTAAATCAATCTTACCTAGGGCTAGATAAACAGATTTTCCCCATCGCTAGATAAATCATCTTACCTTGGGCTAGATAAATCAATCTTACCCGGGGCTGGATAAATCTGTCTTACACTAATGTAGA
The DNA here is from genome assembly GCA_016617855.1 of Megalonaias nervosa. Lineage (NCBI taxonomy): Eukaryota > Metazoa > Mollusca > Bivalvia > Unionida > Unionidae > Megalonaias > Megalonaias nervosa. The sequence continues at coordinate 41,481 of JAECUM010001735.1, forward strand.
TCAGTTACAGTACTAACTTTTTGTGGCATTATTCACCAGAAATCATCAATGCAAATATTGTTAACTTGCAAATTACAAGCAAATCTGTCATATTTTTTATTGTATTTACCAAAAACAAAATTGCATAAGGTGGGAAAGAAAACATTTCTTCCTCATGTATGTGGACAGGATGGAGAAATGCAATCCTAGTAGAGCAAGATTTCTACTGGGGACTTGACAAGAATCATTTCAAATACTGACACCCTCAGATTAAATTTTCGTATCCTGCCAACATATATGGATAAAAATTCTTTCTATTAATCTCACCTGATGCAGGAATCCCAGTGACTTCCTGGTTTTCAGATTCTGCAGGACAGGTGTGTGGTATGCGGCCATCAAGAAATCTTCCACATAGTCCTTGAGGGAAACCACAACCAACTGTGGAGGGGGTACAGCTCTCTCTGCCAACCACTGCAGGCTCTCACAAATCTTAGAGCAAAGATATCAAGACATTAACACTAAGGTTCACCAAAGTGACTTCTTAGCAATGCAATGAAATAGTATGACAGGTTTTGTTTTTTCTTTCTATTTTAAACATCCCATGTGCCTTTGAATGGCCATCAATGTATCAGCCACAACTACATTATTCGTTTTAAAGTAATAATATTTAGTGCCTAGCTTCTGCCACATAACGTCTTATGAAATATCCAGATCTTAGCTAGATCAATTAGATCTTACGTTAACAAGTTTGGTATTATATATAACAATTTAAGTCCATAATTAAAGAAATTAAAGAAGGTAACCAGAGTTCAGCTTATGTGTATGTGTCAGTTCAGTCAGTTGCAAAGTGGATTTGAAGGTCATAGTTTCCAGAAATATGTTCAACAATATATGAATGAAGCCCTGTTTGATACAAGCTGTACTAAAAAAGCAGCTGCTCTCTGTATAACATTTGTAAAACTTTAATGATGCATGAGATTTGCACAAATTTAGCACTTCTCACTTGGAGACACAATTTCAGTCTTTCAATCAGCACTGATGCAACATTGCAATGCATAACAGATAAATCTGTGGACAATACAAAATACCCCAAAATTAAAATGAAATGATACCCTGCCCCAAATTTAACTCTGACATCTGGGGAAATTAAACAGAGTAGCAGGGTTTGCAGACAAGAATTTGGTTGCAGCTGCAATTATGTTCATAATCAAACAGGCTTCTCTTATCAAAACACAAATGTCATTCACTTCTGAGGTAAAGGATTGCATTTCAGATTCAGTCAATTTACTAATCTGCTATGCCAGATGCAATATAACTTTTCTCTCAACCGACAACATATGTTGAAGCCTCACCCAATTCATCTCTGGCAAGATGACTATGGACATAATTTCAACTGCAGAGGCAAGGGCTACACAAAAGATAGCCCAACCTGTCCTACTGGGGAATGGGTTTCAGAAAATTTTAAAATGCAATAACTCCAAACAATATGGTCACATGAATGCAACTCATTGCAGGGCAAAGAAACTTATAGCTCAGAATGCAGGGAATCATCAAAACTGACAGGTATATTCATGTGTGGCAAAAATAAGTAAATCTGGGGGAGGGGGGCATGGAAGCTGCTATCATCTAGTAATTGGATTTAAGAAACTGAAGATGGTTACTAGACTTAAGCTGATAAAATTCCAAACCCAAGCAGAATAATGAATTCAAATTTGCAAAACAAAAGATTCTTTACAAAATAAATCTTATCAATTGCTAAGCAAAGGAGTGATAGGACCTTCTTCACATGAGATGGGAGTGTCTTTTTGAACACTGTTCACAGTACAAAACATAAATGTAAATATACTCATAATCTAAAGATTGTTAATCTTATATAATTTATGAACATCTGAATCAAAAAAGTTTTTATATTTTGATGCCAGTACAGAAAAATGATTTTATTCACATCCATTGATAAAAAATGATGTACATTTCAGTATTCCAATATATGACAGTTTTCAAATATGTCTTAAATTTCAGCACAATGGAATCTTTTATCAATATTTTTTTCTGTTTAACGACAGGGATCTCAAGTGTGCAGAGGATCTGTATACAAAATTCTGAAACTACTATATTCATGGTTCAGACAATTGGGTATCCATTGCTTCTACGACATTAATGATTCCATCAAGATGAACATATATCAAATCTGGCATCAAGGAAATACAAATTATATGATTGAAAGATAATACCTCTCCAATTTACGGTTAATTACAAAAAGCCTCAAATTATCCTGCCTCTGAGATTTATCTCTTTTAAGATTTCTCATTGATTCAGTACAATTCAGTCTTCCTCACAGATCAAAACGTCCAAAAAATCATGTATATTGCCAAGCTAGTATTGGTCAAGACATCCCTTTCCACATCAGTTAGTATTGTTGGTTTACTGGTTAATGAATTTTAAGAAGCTTTAGTGGGGCCAATGCATTATCACTATCTGTAAAGGGATAAGGTTCATGATCTTACAGAAAAACAGGATTATGCTGATAAGATAACTGTGTTTAAAAACAGTAAGGCAAAGACAAAACGGTGATCCAAAAAGATTTTAAAATGTCATGACAAAAACACTGTCTGATGCATCCACAAAAGAGTGGGGAGCTGTTTCAACAGAATCAAATCAATCTGTTCCTTGCTGTTGGTCAGTTGATGAATCAAATTATCATTCATTAACTGTTTTTAACATCTTCCATGTCTTGCAATTTTTGTGTTCCCTCATACAGGTTAAACATAATGTATTCAATACATTTGCATTGTTTTATACCCCAGGAAAATGGATGCTCTTTCTAAATCTTCTAAAGTGTGGTACCTTGAAGAGATAACCTTTATTTCACCCATCTATTTTACCAGGACTATACAATATTTTTTGCTAAATTTTCCTATAGGAATTTTTCAGACTCTACCGAGTGGATATTGAGGAGATAAAATTTTCAAGTTGATAAATTTGTTTCATGTCACTCAGAACCAGAAGTGTTTAATTTTGATGCTTTTTCCTTTTCCTGGCATGAATTTAGACCATACATTTTTCCTCCATTCAACTCAACAGGAAAAATTATGAATAAGATCATGAGCACCAAAGTTGATAAAGCTCTTATGGTAATCACACACTTGCCATCTCAACCATGATTTCATGTACAAATGGCTTGCATTCCTGCCAGGCTCCCTTGACATGAGGACCTGCTTATACACCCCGATTCCAGAGACTCACTCTCTGCAAACAGGTGTGACTGCATGGGGGCAAACCTCCAAAGTAGACCTTTTGCATATATTATCATATCGATCCCATCTGCAATAAACTCTATAATGCATCTAAAGAATTAGCTGTGGCATACTTGGGTTGTCTTGTACCTCTTATCATATAGTGCGACCGCTCCGGTGGCCTAGTGGTTAGAGCGTCCGCCTCGGATGCGGGAGATCGTGGGTTCGATCCCCGGTCGAGTCATACCAAAGACTTACAAAAATGGTACTAACAGCTGCCTCGCTTGGCGCTCAGCATTAAGAGGTTAGTGTTAGTACTGGTCGGCCTGGTGTCAGGATAATGTGACTGGGTGGGACATCATGCTACATGTCTGCGGCATGATGCCCCAGTGCTAGACATCACTATAAACTGCCACACTGCAGACATCGTAGCGATATGACTGAAAAATTGTTAAAGCTACGTTAAAAATCATAATCACATCACATCACATCACATCACATCATATAGTGCTGTAAACATGAACAAATCCATGCTGTTGCAAACTCAACAATTATTACTGGTAGGTCAAAAGTGGTGTTGAAAGCTGCTTTTAATTCTAAGGTTCATGCAAAGTATTTTTATTATGAATCTACCTCATGTATGCTTTCACCTGGGATGTCATACATGGCCTGAAGTTTTAAGCAATTCGTTTCCTACAGAATGGAGAGTTTAAGTTGCTGTTATTTCAAACTCAACTGTCATATCAAAATTTCTACATATACATCTCTCCTTCATTATAATGCAGTAGTCAGGGTCCAAAACTGCTCACCACATTATGTACAGTCCATGTGGTGATGAACCATGTATGTACCAAACAGAGATGTACTGACAACAGCATTATATACAGAACTCCAGTATGGTAGAAATGATCAAAATCTGTTCAATAATAGTGTCTAAAATAAGATGTAACACAAAGATTCACAACATTTTCTTTCAACCCATACTGTTATACATTGGTAAGATTTTGGTTATGGGGTCCACAGTATTATGCATTAGATCTGGAGTTACATGTTATAATGAGAAAGAACTAACCTGTGAAACTTGATTCAATCACCAAGAAATTGTTCAAAGTGAAATGTCTTGGTTTGAAAGAAATAGCTATATAAACATGTAGACAAAGTATTTTCTCTTTTTTAATGGGTTAATGACGTAGCAAATAAAAAGAAGAATGATTATCATATTTTCTGATGTACAAGTCTATAATTTTCTACCTGGAAGTCTGGGATTTGTCTTACACTCTTATATATGGCTTATGTCATTGAAATTGATCCAAGTATTACCATGATTTCATGATGTAACTAGCAAAACTGACAACAGATCACATAGCTGAACCAATTCTTGTTCAATTACCATGTCAATATAATGGTATAAACCAACATGACTGCTTTTATGTTAATCTTCATCACTGTTTTCTATATATTTTTATGTACTTGCATCATCTAATTTCTCCAACACTGACATAAAAGAAAATAATTAAGGAGTTCATAAGAAGCAGGTCAGGTTAATCCCATTTCCCTATGGATATCCTCATTTCCCTATAATGCTGAATGTTGCCCTCAAACAAGTGTCAACCGGAATACCCTGGCCAAAGCTCTATGCTTATTTAATTAGCATGTAAATAACACTGCATGTGGTTCTTCTGACAATGGATATCATAATTAAAACAATAATAAACTGTTTATTCAGAGATTTCAATTGGTAAGGGAATATAATATTGCCTTTGTACATGAGGCAGTTCACAATCATCAGATAACTGAATAATACAGATTATACAATCACCCTGAAACCTCCATCTCTCTCTCTCTCTAAAATAAAAATGGGGTAAAAGCATGTTAGCATCCATAACTGGGGCCCTGAGTGGCCGAGTGGTCTAAAGCGCTGATTGTTACGGATCACTGCCATCTCACCTCTGTCTGCGTGAGTTCGAGTCCAGGCTCGGCTAACGTGGGTACGTGAGAAAGCCTGCCAGTAGCTTCTCATGGGTCAGTGGTTCTTCCCGGGGTTTTCCAGGGTTCTTCCTCCACCATTAATACTGGCTGCTATGTATAGCCTATCTTGTGCTGAAAAATGGCGTTAAACCCTATAACAACAACAACAACAACAACAACAGCATCCATGACTGCAATTTCCCAATTAATCTGGAATTGAATATAGTGATACCATTAATATTCATGAAGGTGGAAGAATGAAGCCATGGTGTTGATCTGGCTTTAACTTATACTCCACATTGACTTATATATGAATGATTTACGGAAAATTTACAAAATTCTCAAATTCAATGTTTGACTTATAAGCCAGTAAATATGGTAGACTTATTAGATGGACAAAATCAGTACTGCATAATACCCAGACTCCAATGAATGAGAGTCCATAGTAAATAGGTCCTAATACAAATGAATTTCATTCAAGTGACGATACCTTTTCACTAAGTAAAGGATCATCTGTGTTGATCCCCTCTGGCAAGTCTTCATCATACTGTACAAATACTGTATACACATCAGATACAAGACCTTGGTTCAGTGCCGAGTTCAAATTCAACTGATGACAGAGATCTGATGTGGACATTTTTTGATTGGCTGTCGCTGGAACCACAATGACCAAAGGTAATGCTGGGCTCACTGGTTTGGCATCCAGGAACCGAAACAATCTACCTCTAATTTCCATCCAATAGTTCTGAAAAAACAAACAAATTCCACTGTATAGAAAACGCGCAAACTTCACGTACAGGGTGTGACGAGTCACAATGAGACCTGCCCATACAAGCCAGGCTGTGAACAAAATAAATCTGTACCTTACTGACAGGTATCATTTACTTGTGGAAAGTTCTTGTATAGACTATATATTTTTGCACTTACACATGCACATGTTATCACTGCTATACTTTAGCAATAGGGATACTGAGATACCACCTGTCTGTTCATCTGTCTCTAACTCAAGCTTCTCCTAAGGAGATGCATCCCTTGGGGTCCAGTGGATAGGGTGTAAAAGGTAAAATTTCAAAAAATTTCAGTTACAATCACATTCTGAAATACTCATTTCTTGACCAAACTTTATATATGCAGCCACACCAGATGCCAGATTTTTGACCCGAGTCACAGGTTATGTGCGGGGTGTGTGTGTGTGTGTGTGTGTGTGTGTGTGTGAGAGGGAGTAATTACAACAAAATTAACTTTTAAACATATATTAAATTAAGGATTGCTCCCAAATTAAGATGGAAGATGGCAGTTGGACAGCACTTAATTTTTTAAATGTGTGTGTGTGTATGATAATCCGCACTGTTCTAAGTGTTGACCAATCGAATTAAAATCTGACGGGTGGTGAGGTCTTTAAAAAAGTGCTCTCCAAGCATACACGCCCACCCCTTTTACATCCGAAAGAGTTCTTAAGCAAATTAAATTAAATCCAAAATTAGGAGAGGCAGGGGAAAAAAAAACGTACAGAATCTTCATCATCTTCTTCATGTACAGCTAAAGGCAGAATGAAAATCGCCCCACTGGTCCCTAAAAGGAGCTTCTCCTCTTCCACAATAGGTATATCTTCCTCTTCCAGGACCCCTATTAGGGTCCTGACACATATGCCTAGCTGGATGGACTGATCCTGTTTAGCTTTTCTGTGGCTGGGTAAGGATATTTCCCTCCTATATAGACTGCAGAGTTCACCCTGTAAGAAGGAAAGGAAAAGAAAATGTTCATTAAAAAAGCCACATTTCCTCCAAAACCCACTTTTACCTTAAAATATTCAATGTGTTCCTTATGATTTTTAAACTACTTATTGAAATATTTTTGTCACTGAAATGCACTTCAGTAACAGGTAAAGTCCTGTTATGCAACATAATTTTCCAAAAATATATCAAAATATTTCATGATTCTTGTAAGCAGTCAGAATATACATCTCTAGCCCTGTGAGAGTCAAAATAAATACCTCTAGCCTTGTGAGACCCACAATGAGGTCAACTCTCATGAGATTACAGCCTGGTCCAACAACTATACTTGTTCTACCAGTTGTTCCTAAAACATCATGTGTTTACAAAAAAATCGTGTTATATAATCTGAAACTAAGGATATGGAATTTCATTTTGGTGTTTAATGAAAAACATAATAGGTACAGCAATCAGAATGTTCAATTTTATTTACTTATTAAAAGTGAACTGAAATACAGGAATTGAAATTCATTACCTTGATGGAACTTTTCTCCTCAGGCTTTGTTCCCTTGGAGAACTTATTCTGTAACCAGTCTACAAACTTTGCTGTGACATAACTTTCTCTGTTGTAATCTGGATCAGCATCAGGAAAACAAAGAACCAGTTTCCAGAAGATGTCTTTTGGTATGGAGCCATCTGGAAAAAAACCAAACAGAACAAACAGAGACATCTATGATGTACTGAAAATAGTTTTTTTTACAGACTAAGAAACCTACCAACAAAGTAAGTACTGAATTTAAAATCTTGAGATACTGTTTTCATAGCTTTGACATTTAATTACTGTCATACATATGTAATGTTATTACTTTGATCTTAATGTTGATCTTTGACTGAGGGAGTTGACTACTGTTATGACAAGGTGTGGAAAAGGGGTACAGATTCATCACAACAGCAGTCGGGCATAAAAGGTAACCTCAACATTGATGCTGGTCATATGAATATGAATACAAGAGACTCTGTCAAAATACGTACTAAAGTGTACGTCAACATGGTCATGTAAGTGAATTTACTCAAATATTAATTGCTGTTCTAAATTTAAGCGCTAATGTAGATTAAATAAAGTCTATTCAATCCTGATTCTTGAATGCTCTGCCCCTTAACTGTCATCAAAACACTTTCAGATGAAATTTATTGATCGCTAAGGACTTTTACAATGGTGGTTAGGTATTAAATTAGGTCAAGAAAAGACAAATAATGGTAGTATAAATTTCATTTTGATGCCACAGCACATGACATTCAAGTTGTATTGGATCAAACCTTTAGGGTGACCTTGTCAATAAAATGTTGATGTACCTCAACACTGATTTTACCATAAGTATTTCTCAGGGTGTGTAAATAATCATCTTACATTTTCCCTTGCTGTTGCCCTGAACTTGATGCAAGGGGTTATGGCATTGGTACATGACATACTGTCTAATCATGGTATATTTTTTGTCAAAATTTCGCAAAAATCTTTCCAACTGTTGCAAAGTTACAGGCTAGAAAAGCAAATGTTAACTGATGGAAGGAAAAATCCACAAAATGACAGACAATGCCATAACATAATACACCTGACAAGATAGGTAAATACAAATTCTTAATTTAGTGAACAGTGAAATATATACAAATTCTGTTACCATAACCATCTCATTTTATAAGGTGGCTACCTTTGAAAGTTTATTTTACCTTAACATGAGTAATCATTAGTTACTTTGATTTTGAGACCTATTTCAAACATTATGTTTAGAAGAAAAATCAAGAACAAGTGACATGATATATAACTTAATTCAACAAGTGGTACCTCAGACACAGCATTGCGGTAGTACCTTGGACGAAGCCATCAGAGTGACGTACTGATCTAAGTGCTCATCTTTTCAGATCACTAAAATCTCACCTGTCTGAATGGGAATGAGTTCGAGTCTCAGCTTAACCAACACAGGTACATGAGAAAGCTTGTTGGTAGCTTCTCTTGGGTCGATGTGTTTTCCCAGGTTCTTCTTCCTCTTCTTCTGCCAAATATCATGTGCTGATAAATGGCATTAAACCCACAAAACCACAAACCAGCCCCTAGGATTTTGGTACAAGAAATGTTTGGCCTTGAAAAGTTCTAAGTAAAAGATATTCAAACTTTATTAACTGATGAAGAATTAATTCATTTTCTTTTATTTAAATATGAATTGAAAGAATTGCAGGAAAGGGCCTTCTCAATATATTTAGTTGGTTGTTTCATTCATTTATCAATCACTGCACATACCTGTTTTTTCAGATAATTTCTGAAAAAGTTTTTGCCCCACAACTTTTGTGAGGTCTAATGGTTGCTGAGCCCGTTCATGCATGAGCTGTGCATAAATTTCATGTGCTGTCATCATTACATATGCTTTTTGCATTCCAGCTCGCAAGGCCATAGGAGATATAATGGTAAGTTTGGCCCGATTACTAATGTAGAAACTGTCCTTAATTCTTCCCTCACTTTCTTGGCATCGAGTCAAATTCTTGATCTGATCTGAGACACTTCCCATGAATGGAGCACTGGGAAATGCCAACATGCCGCGTTTTAGCTTTGTTATGGCTGCATATGTCTTCTTCCACTTTTGTAAATAATGGCCAGCCCTGGATAATTTTACACTTCTTTCGATGTCTTCCAAGTCCTTCAGTCTCTGAACAACATCTTTTTCATACACTTCTTCAGCAACTTCTAAGATCATGGAAGACACAAAGTTATTTACAAGGTCATCATTTACATCGGCTGAACACCTCTCAATTCTCTGTTGTGTTAGTATCTCCTGAACCTCCCTGGAAATAAAAAAGAAATAAATGAATAACACTTACTTACTTAATGGTCACTTGTGAATAAAGGCAAATTTCATCAAACGCAAAAAAAAAAAATGTATAAAATATCCTTCCTTTATATTAAAGACAACTGTCTAAAACATTGTCTTAAATGTTCATTTTGACTGTATAGAAAGGTTTGATAATTTATCGCACTGCAAACACAAGTAGGTTATTTAGTCCAAAGGTAACTGGAATAACGTTCCTTCCTCAAGGATGCACCATCTGATGGAATGATTTGAACCTACACCATTTCAGATGCATGTCTGGTACGCTAACCACTGAGCCATTGCAGCTCTTTGTATATAAAGAACCCCGTAGCAAAATGATACCTGTAAATTTTGTCAGTAAATATTTATTTAAATATTCATTCGTTGATAACAAATGTTTTACAAAGTGTTTAAATTCTGAAATCTGCTGGGTATCAGTAGGACTGTTAACTGGTTTATGTTGCAAATAATTACATTAACAAAATAACTTCAAGGAGAACCTCATAAATAAAAATGCACGACTAGAAGGATTCATTTTATCCTTTGGCTGTCCTGTATAGACCGATTTGATACTCAGGGTGTCTTGTATAGACAAGTCGTCAAGCAGCTGATATTCTTCCCATACGTTAACAGAACTGCTAACCCTAACAAGACCTTTCAGTAAAGCAGTCCATAAGCTGAACCAATTTCAGGAAGATGTAATACAAAATCAATTGTCGACTTGGAAAGCAAGCATCTGAGTTGCTCAAAAAAATTATTTCATTCAATGAAAGCAAAAATAATGTTGAAAAAAAGTTTGTAAAGCACACTTAGACCTTAGTTATCTCCAGTACAGTTTACTACAGTTGAAAACCCCAATGAATTCAATGGCTACTTGCTAATCTCCCAACATTAAACTTTTTTGTCATGTGGCAATGGCAATTGTCTTTTCTGTGGTAAGACATACTCGAGCCAATACAAGTCTAATAAATATAATTATTGCCCTTCCTACTCTTGATCGTAGAATTGATCATTTCTTAAAGTCAAGAAATTTATTTAATTTTCTGTTTTCTTATTGCTTTGCCTAATTCAGATTTGTGTATAACTTGATCAGATGATGACAAGAATTGAGCATTCACAGGTTGCTGTAACACTACTTCTCCCTTTTGACTCATGTTAATTATTGTTTATTTATGCATTATTGCATTCGACTTTTTATATCAATGCAACAGTAATTATGTTTTTATTTTGCCTTGAAAGTGTAAATACCTAACTCATTAAAATATAATCTAGTATGACAACAATGAACAACTGAGTTTGGTTCAATGCTCACATTTAGGCTAGTTAGCATATTTACATTACAGTGCCACTGCATGTACATTGTAGGTTTGAACATGTGCTGAATGAAGTACCTTTGCTAAATGAAGTACATCCCTTTGAATCAGATCATGGGCACCACTGCAATAAACTTTAATGATATATCCAAAATACAATAATGAAGTTTCAAATAATTTTCTTTAAAAAAGTATGCTAATACAGCAAAAACCGAGTTGTAGTTTGCTATGATGTAAGCGATCTTATACCCTGTTTTAATCTTGCTAATATTTTGGAGTGAAAGGCAATTACATATCAAAGTAATGGTATAGCCGCAGGTCAAAATTCCCTCTTAACCCAAGCCAGATTTGACCACTTTGGTGGCCTAGTGGTTAGAGCATCCACCTTGGATGCAGGAGGTCTTGGGTTCGAACCCCTGCTGAGTCATACCAAAGACTTATGAAAATGGTACTAACAGCTGCCTTGCTAGGTGCTCAGCATTAAGAAGTTAGTGTTAGGACTGGTCAGCCTGGTGTCAGGATAATGTGACTGGGTGGGACATGATGCTACATGTCTTCAGCATGATGCCCCAGTGCTAGACATCAGTATAAACTGCCACACTGCTGACAATGAAGTGATATGAATGAAAAATTGTTAAAGCTACGTTAAAAATCCAAATCACACACACACTCGCAAGCCAGTTTCTGAATTTTAATGATTAACTGGCCTGTACTGCTTTTGGAAAACAAAGACAAATCTGCCAATAAAAAACAAAGGAGACACCGAAACATCCAGCTTTCCACTGTGCCAAAACACAAAACTAAAATAGACTGATGATGATCTTAGTTGATCTACATTCAGAATATTAGCCTTTATTATTACCATTCTTTCATGAACATGTAACAGTTATGCTGGTTATGTGCCTTGCACAATTGAATGTATGTATATTTTCATAAATATTACCTCAATTAGTAGGATTGCTTATATCATTGGAAAATAGTAACTTGTGGGCATGTGGATCAATGATAAATGAAACAGCTATCAAGGACTAGCTGAAATGCTATCTGGAAGAATGCATTTTGGTTGAAACAATGAATAAAGCAGAATCTGCATCTAATATTTTGGGAATAAATAAGGATTTAAGTGATGCTAAGCATGATTTGCATTGTGTAAGTACTGTACATTATAGTTCAGCCTGGTTTCCTGGGTAAACTCGAAATGGCTAGTGAAATATGAAGTCATTATTTACCTTTATTTAATTTAGTGTTGGAGAAATCATGAAATATGCAAATGCGAAATAATAACAAGAGCAATCATAGTAGTTTATAACAGTTAAGTAAGTGTTGGGACACCAAGAATGTATTTTTTTCACAGGCCTATAAGTCTTGGGGCATGGAAAAAATAATTTTTTCATGTCTTAAGATTTACAGCTATTAAAATAAAAAAATTAAAAACTTTCAAGTATAGACCTTGGCAGGGTTCCTGCCACAAATTTAGAAAAAGATTTCAGACCTTTTCCAGACCAAAATATAAAAATGTCCAGACCTAACCATGTGACAAATTTATTGACCTAATTTGGCTAAAGTACTGAAAACTGCAAGTAAAATTTGCAGAGATGAAATAATGTGATATATTCTATAAGATTTTATTTACCTTAGCAAAATCTTGCAATATGTTGTTTACAGTCCACAATAATATATAAATAATTAGAGTTCCAATATATGTAACACATGATGCTTTAGTCTCAAGTTTGGAAGGCCCTATCCAGGCTTTAAAGTCATCAGCTTCTGCCTGAAGAGGGTTATAAATGCAATGTCCAGGAATTCTTTAAATATCAGGTCCACACAGGCACATAAAAAGATCGGTCCAAGAATGTCAAATCAAATACAATCCAAAAAAAGAAAAATGAATACTCACTAGCACAATATGAAACTTAAATTAATGAAATAATCCATGAAATGGAAAATGTAGATTAATCCTCAATGAGTCAGCAAACACCAGTCAAAACAGCGTGGTCTTCTCCTGCAAATTTATAAGCTATATGTGCCTTGAGATGTTGCATTCTACAGGAAAGCTTGAAGAGCTCTGAAAATAGCAGTCACGATTCCCATTTCCGGTCAAACAAAAATTTAAGACTTTTTCCAAACTTTTTAGTCATTATAAATTTTTCCAGACCTTTTCAAGGCCTGGAAGAGCAATGTTCAAATTTAAGACTTTGTCCAGAATTACAGACCCATGCAAGAACCCTGCCTTGGCCCATGGATACGACTCCCCCCCCAGCCTATATTTTTTCCTAAATTATTCAGCTTATACGTGGTAGATATGGTACTTTTGTGGTGTCTGTACTTTTGAAGAGGCTGATTATCGTATTCACCTGCAACATCTTTTCATTTGTTGGATGATATTTCATGAAAATGCTATACACAGCAGTTTGATCATGCAGGCATTTTACATGAAAAGCAAATTAAAGCATCCAAGATACCCCTATAACATTAGTATGCTTCCCTAATCAACTCCACTGAATCTAATATGAAGTCCAGATCCAACCAACATTCAAATTTGACAGCAATGGTCATATTGTCATATTTCTGGCAATTATTCTATAAGTCTGTAATTTTAGGGGCATTTCAGTAAGACTTCATAATTTAAGGGTCATTTCACTAAGACTTTGGTCAAATCATAAAGTTGGCAGGTCCTCTTTGTGTGTCCAATAGAGATAGGTATTACAGTAAAACCTGGTTTGAAAGATGGCAGCTATGAGATTCTAAGATACCTTTTCTGAAAGCAGATTTACTGATCATGTAGTGTTATGATGTTTGATGGGAGACCACCTGTCTTGATAGACTGTTTTGTTAGAAAGGGTAACCTTTGAATACAGGTTTTACTGTATACTCTGGTTGTCCTGTCTAGATAGGTGTATATGTTATGTTAGGCACTACAGCCACATCTCAAAACAAAGAATATACGAAGTCACAAATAGCTATATACAGAACTAGCACTAATAAATTAAAATTCAAACACTTTTTATTCTTGTACATTTAGTTAAGTTTGATCAGTGACTTTTTAACAAGAATGCTAGTGCTTGCATGTCAAGCAAGCCAACAATCAAAGCACTGTTGAAAAATTTAACCAAAACAAAGGATTATAACACTAAGTTCTTTATATATTTCCGTTATTTTTGACCACCTGGAAAAAAAAAAACAGTTGGCCAGGTTATAAGAAAAAATTTGCATCTTGCCAGGTTGGGTTCCCCATCATAAAGTCTTTCTGGCTGTTGGCAATTAACAAAATAAAAATGAAAAGAAAACAATAACAAAATAAATGTTTAATGGTTGACAAAAATGGGGGTGAGGGGGATGGGGAAACTGGACACACACACACACACACACACACACATGTACAGAGGATCAGCATTGTCCTTTGCCACTTTGTATCAAATCCTGATTCCTAACTTTGACAATGTAGTCCCACCCTTAAGGTAAATATTATTACTATGCATTACAGGAGGAGTTAATTTGTGTAGTCAGCATTGATTATTGGGTCTGTCCTTGCATCCTTGGATCCTCATCTCTGGAGTTGTAGCTTGGAAACCTAGAGGTCAGTACCTAAGGAAGCTGCAGCAGAACAGTAGTTAAGGTGTTCACTTATGACCAGAAGGTTGTGGGTTTGATTCCACTATCTGATATGCCTGGATCTGCAATGGATTGCATTCATCTAAACACACTCAAGATCATGATGATATAAGCTACAAACCAAATCAGATACAAAAATATGGCCTCAAGGGTTTTCAGCCAACCAGATACAAGGTCACCTCCTTACCATGTTGTCCAAAACTGACCCCATCCAAGTTCTTGATGATAAGCTTACATAAGAAATCTGAATTTTTAAAAATCTGATCAGAAAAATGGCCTCTAGAGTGTTCAAAAACCCAGCCAATCAGAATAAAGCTCACATCATTAATCATGGTTCTCACAGTATTTGAAATAAAAATTCCCCATTTTTTCCTAGATGAAATAGATTTTTTCAAGGTTCAATTGTGACCCTTAGTGAAAGGAATCAAAAGTATTTTGGCTCAGAAAGAGTGCATTTTTTAAATCAAAACCTGTTTCTATTTTAGGACATTCCCATAACACTTGAATCAGACATATGACAATGTACTAAATGACAGGATGTTTCACTAGAAACAATTATGACTATTGAAATTCATATAAATTTGCAAGTCTCTCCTTGAAACTGACAGGAAAACAAAATGTTAAATTTATTCTTCTTAACTGAATATGTTGGTATGATAAAAGTTATTTAGAAAAAGCTTGTGTTAAATTCTGATAAAACACCCTTAAATTTATTTTATACTGCTGTGTAGAAAGAAGGACTGAATTTTTATTTGTTAAAATCCACTTGTATCTGGGTTGTGCCCTAACATGAACTTTTTCAATGTAGTACAACTATGACTCTAGGGAAACCCAGGGTGTGGAAATCTGCATGGAAAATTGCCCCAGCAATTTATAGATTTCTGTGTATTTACCAAGGTCTGACTGTAACATTCACTGCAAAGACAAGTTTGGGGTGGGATAGGTGCTGAAGATTACCACTGACAGTAGTCAACACTTTGTTCCCACTGTTAACTATCAAATAATAAGCAATAATGTTATCACCATACATTTAACTATGTAAAAGGGGAGCTGGGGAAGGTAAACTTCATTATTTTTTTTCTTAAACTTACTGACATCATGTCACAGGCAACATGCTGGCACAATGTGATGCCAAAATGTTTTTTTCATACCATCTATATAAGAAAATATACTGATGTGGGGATAACTATGGTGTAACTAGTTTACTGGACCAATCCAAATCCCTGAGCACTTCACCTGAATATGCAGGTATGTTTTGGGCAAGCACCTAGATAATCCATACAGCAACTGTACCTCAAGTGAATGAAGAGTTCTACAACTTCTTATAAGAACTCAATCAACTGAATTCACAGTAAGTTCAATTATGACGCAAATAACTTTCTGTCTGTAATCCATCAGCAGCGGAAAATTCATTGTTTTTCTCTAACTGATCAAAATTTGCAAAATTAAAGAGTTTATCCTCGGCAAAATTCAGTCCATTCTTTCGCCCAACTTCTTCACTACTTCAGAGTATTCTGATTAATCACAGTTGTACTCATTTGATATCAACTCACATATCAATAGAGTTTAAGGACAGATGGATGGACTAGAGATGATACATGATAAACATATTGTTTTGGGTTTAATGCCATTTCTCAGCGCAAGATAGACTATACATGGTGACCAGTATAATTGCTGGAGAAATAACTCTGGAAAGCCTCGGGAAGAACCACCGACCCATGGGAAGCTAATGGCAGCTCTGTCACATACCCACAATGAAGCCCTAGACATCAACCCAAGTGGACAGAGGTGAGACTGGAATGATCGGTAAAGATGAGAACTTTAGATCACTTGGCCACCCCACCCCCCAATCAGTGATACCTAAAATTAGTTCTTTCTTTATCTGTACCAACTACGAAGCATAACTACAATGCATGTTTTGTTGCATTTTACCTCATCTGAACAACTGCAGCACCAAAACATTGTTGCTTCAAAACCTCATCCAGAATCTCCTCCTGTAACATGGCAGCTACCCTGTCTTTCATAGCCTCTCTTTCAGCTGCCTCCTGTTTTCTCTTCATCTCAATGGTCTCATTGTAAACTTCAGTAGATATATCTCTGAAATAAAAATCATGCACATTTTTTGTGTTAAGAATGAATTATTAAAAGTTAATGGAGGGTATTACATGAGTGTTCATTTCAATGGAAATTTATAAAACAAACTGAAAAACTGCTATTATTTCTTATCTACAGTGAGCAAAGGATCAGAATTTTTCAAAGAATTTCATAAACTGAAATGAACCATACATGAAAGATTTTATTTATGAGATGAGAAAAAGCACTAACGTCATTAAAGAAACAGCATAATAACAATAGCAAATTTGAGTTTCATGTACACACAGATGCACTGTATATTACATGTTGCTTTTATTAGGACCAGACATAATATGTGTTATTGTTGGTTTTAACAGTTCTTTAACACATTGTCAACTTTACTATGAAGAGGAAAAGGGAGATAAGAGCATTTCTCAATGATACAATGATACCTGCTCTGGTCTGGGCAGGTATTGTACTCAAAAACCTTTGATTACAAGTCCAATGTTCTACCAATTAAGCTACTACAGCTTCCCAACATCATCCGTGAAGTCATTAGATAAATGGAGATAAAAGCCTTTCCCAATGATACAATGATGCAGCCAACCTGGGCTGGACTGGGCAGGTATTGTACTTACAACCCTTTGATTATGAGTCGAACGCTCTACCAACTAAGCTACCACTGCTTCCCGACATCATCTATGAAGTCATTATATATTAACACATCTAAAATACAAAAACTATCCGTTTCAGAGATATCACATTAAGATTACATGTTAAATATGTGATAATATCTCTGGAACATATTTCATCATGTTTCAATTCATTTTCAATGGTTTATCTTCCTGGCTTTTTGCAAACAAATCTGAGTTTGACATTCTTTTTTAAATTTCACGTTTACTTGGCAACATACTGCCACTATTATGTTGTTGTTGCTGTTGTAGGGTTTAACGCCATTTTTCAACACAGGATAGGCTATACATGGCAGCCAGTATTAATGGTGGAGGAAGAACCCGGGAAAACCATGGAAAAAACCACCAACCCATGAGAAGCTACTGGCAAGCTTTCTCACATATCCACATTGGCCAAAGCCAAGACTCGAACCCACGCAAACAGAGGTGAGATGGCAGTGATCTGTAACGGTGAGAGCTTTAGACCACTCGGCCACTTGGGGCCCTGCCACTATTATGTTGAGGTACCATTAAATGCTACAACATACATAAAATGCTAGTACCTCATTTAAAAAAAAAATCTTCAAAAATGACAAAATATCTGAATACACACACATATATGTATATTTATTATATATATCTAATAAAGGGAGCACAGGGTAACCTAGTTATTACACTAATTCAGATATAACTCAGCATGGCTCTCAGTTTTTTTCAAACCATTTTCTGATTGCAACACAACACAAAAACATATATAATAACAATAAACAAATAATCAGCAACATGTCAAAAAGTACAAGAATCCTAAAGAATTCAGATAATGATTAATGTATCTTTGTCATTAGAAAGCAATGGCAAATTTTCATCAAAATTGGGGCCATCTTTAAATTCTAATTTTTTTTATTCTTCCAGGTAACAGTAGCTCTGTGACTTTCAACAAACTTGGTTCCTAAGTGCAATAATTGTACCTTTGCGACTGAATAATATTTATGCCCCTTAAGGAAACAATTAATAGGTCTTTTGATCAATTCAGTTTATGTAGAAAAAAATTATTTATCTTAAATAAGTAATGTTCTTCCAAGTAATACAGTTGTCTCTTGGATATCTCTGCTCCAAAATATGATTTTTCACTAACAAGAGCTCTGCCAAAGTTTCACTTTCTTGAATCAGTGCTTTGCTAACTACTATGCCATATTTTGAATCTGTTCCACAGTGCTGTAATAAGTTTGTTCAGACTGAGGTACTTGGATCAAATAAATATCTTTACTTTTTAATTTCATTTTAGATTCTTATTTATTTAATTTATCTTAAATCTTATACAGTCATATAGTTTTGAAGCACAAAATCCCTCATGACTGAATTGTTTGAGAAAAGAAATAAATTGAGTGTTCTACTTTAACAATGCCTGTATTTTAATTAGACATGGCATTCTGCCTTTTCTACATTTAATTTCAAAACACTGCTGAATTGGGGGTTGACAGGCATGCTGTCAGTTTTGTCCATCCAACATGTACAATGAACTCACATTCAACATCATTTTTGGGGTTCAAAATCACTCACTGGTATTTCAATAATTCAAAACTTTAAAAATCATTGTCATAATTGCTACCATCAGCCAGTATTTGCCAAATGAAATCATCGTAAGATGACCCATGCTAGGAGGCATTTATTTTGGGTTTTCTACGTAGCCCACATTTTCACATGCATCTGCAAAACTTCTTGATAAATACAACGTTAAAACAATAACAGAATGCTTGTTCCAGTGTCCAATGTATAAATAGATGCTTAATTTAACAAAGATACATGTTGTGACAACCACTACGAGACCTCGATCAGTGGCAAAACTGTATACTGTGCAAAGTACTTTTTGTATATGCATGGCTTTAAATTTGCGGGAGTTCTCATACATTACTGCTCTCCAAAAGCACAAATTTGTATAAATTTTGCTTAACCTGGTAGCATCCTTGATATACTGATTGTGTGTGTAACCTGACACTTTGTTCAGAATTCTTTCAAGCTGATATGTTTTGATTGGAGAAGGCCCATATCTAAGTTGAGAGAAACTGCAGTTGTCCCCACCCCTCATTCGTTATATGTTTATGGCAAGGACAAAAAAGAAATGTTTAAGTAAAATCACACAATTTCAGTTGTCAGTGAAACTAAGATACATTCTAGCCACATGTGACTTCTTATCAAATGGTAAGAATGTGATATCAAATGAAGTCTAAGCAGTCCAAATACTTTGTCAAACTGTAAATAAGATCCTGAATTATATCAGCTGCCTCAAGTTCACTGCTCCTCAGCTTAGTTTCCACTTCTTCAGCTGCTTCCTTTGCCTGATTCTTTGCAAATTCATCAATAATCTCCAAAAACAACATCCTGGCCAATTCTTTCACCACCTGAAACATTCCATTTCAAGTTTATATGAGAGTAAACACAGTTTCTTTGTTAAACAAGAAAACATACCAATTTAAGTATTTCCAGATAGCATGAACACTAGCAAAACTGTTGTATGCATGTAAATACAATTCTGATGTATTGTTATACAGAAACAAATGTGCTGTGAATAGCAGATTATATGTTCACCATGTGTTTAACAGTCATCAGTGTGGGTTCTAGTACAGTTGATTTGGGGGCTTGTTGACCAGGGGTCTCCATATGCTGTCTTGAACCAAACTTAATTTGTACAAACCATAATACATTTAAATTGGACTTACCATCACCATGACATCTTATCTATACAGACCACAGAATCTATAGGTTTTTATTATCTTAAATGTAAGCCATACACAATGTTTGGTAGTCTGGTCAAAGAACTTATTATAAAACAAAAGATATTATGCAAAACCTATTTGTCTTCCAGTCACAATGACTGTGACCTTATGAACCCAAAATCAATAGCCATTTTTCATTCCATCATTGCACGACCTCCACAAACATTGGTCAAAGTACTCAAATTATTATGCCACAAAATGCAAATTTTACAGTAAATTGTGTTTCTCCGAGAATACTTACCCAATCACTTTATGTTAGGGATAATAGCCATGTACCTCGCGAATCCAGCCCTACTAAACAATGAAAACTGTTTTTTCTAGCTTATATAAACAAATGGCAATAACTCCAGCCCATTACCTCCCCTTGCCACTGCCAGCTATCACTTTTCATTGGCTGAGCTATAGACTAATGAAGATGCTGGCATGGTGGGGCGGTTGTGAGGGTTTTTAAGTAATGTGATCGGGTAAGTATTCTCAGAGAAACAATTTACTTTAAAATTTGCTTTGTCCTTCAAATATGTTCCCCAATTGCAATACATTAGGAGAATAGGCAATAGACGGGAATGCTGAGCATCTGACCTCTACCTTGGGTATCCTTCAAGGGAATGATGGTTTGATCCCCCATGCGAACGATAACTCATTCTCCTAATTACATAACCAACACAGGCTAGGGTCTCTTGATCTGTGACCCCTATATGTGGATACTAGATAATTACTGAAATCTAGTTAACTACAAAATTTTTCACTGGCGCATCCAGTGAAGCTGATAGGCTGTGTTGATTGTTTTAAGTGGGTCTGGTGGTCATCTGGGCAGCAACCACCAGATCTACCAGATACAAGGTTTGCCTCTGTGAAGCTAAATCTCTGAGATAAAACTCAAGAAGGATGACTCTGCATGCCATCCAACAGCTGTAACTCAGATCAAAACATTACATATGAACTTGAGGCTCACAGAGATCACTCTAATCTTGTAAGAGGTAATCTTCATGAGGTGACTAACCTTGTGAGACCTCTAAGTATGCTGAGCGTATCTAACCCATTTTAGCCACAAAGCAAGGGCTAGTGGGGTGATATCCTGTTTTTCGGCTTTCACCAGAAGAAAGAGGCATTTGTGCATGCCATGACTTGTCACCGTGTGTTTCAAGCAGTGAAGAGGATCTTGCATGGCCGCTGTTTTTGAAGAGAGTGAGTGAATGATGACTCTTTGATTACTGACAGATGGTAATCTATTTTTGACTGCAAAGCCTGGTTGTGGCAAGAGGACTAATGAACCACTGAACACAGTTCAGATTGAGAGAAAGGGCATCGAGCCATGTTAAACCCCAGGACAGAGTCCTTTTTGGAAACAGAGTGAAGGATTTTGGTCCACTGAGATAAAAATTGGCTAAAAGATTTGATAGATCTTTATCATGCGGAGGGGGGGATAATGCCCAATATCACATCTACCATGATGCGAGAATGTGTCATATCATGGAGCAGAAGCCTTTGTTAGCAATTGTGGCCAACTGTCTCTCCTCAAAGAGCCAGAGAAATAAGTCAGGCATTGGAGAGATTGAGGCACTCAGAGGAGCAAAGTTATTGATATGGCACCAGTCCCTGAAAACATGCCACAGTCATTCATAAGCCTTCAGAAAAGAGGGCCTTGCTGTAAAGATTCCCTACACAAATGAAGGTTTAAATTGTCTCACAAAGTTGTCCAGACAAAAGCCATGCAATATGAAGATCACTGGCCGGTGATGGCGAGGCTGTGTTATATTTAATCCAATGGATCTGGTACAAACCACATGCATCCAGATTTATAGGCCTGAAGGTCATGTTTGGACATGTGTGAACAATGACACCCAATGGGCTGCCTAAAATTGGGAGACACTCCCTCAATTGGTTGGAATTGCAAGTGACAAACTTTGGTGAGGGGGACCCAGCATCCCAAACAAGACTCGCAATGGAGGTAGGTTTCAGATGTATACTGAGGACATCAATGTTATCTTCCATCTTTCCTTCTTATTTGATGCCTTTTGGACTATTGCGCTGAACTTGCATTTCAAGCATTTATTTCATATTTCTACTGAAATGACACAAGAAGAGAAGACAAAGCATAAATTTGCAATCCAGCATGTTACGAACTTGCTAATACTGTATCCTAGATTTCCTCTGTCCATGTATCACACACAGTGCATGTCAAAGATGATGTACACTTGTACATACAATACAATAGTCATAGTTGACTTCCTTGGCTTTGAATTTTTGACCCTTTTGCATTTAGTTGACATTTCTACTTAAACGACACAACAAGAAAAAAAAAATCTAATTCAGCATGTTACAAGCTTGCTAATAACACCCCCTGTTACTAAAGGAGAAAGCGAAAATAGCATCACAAGTTAGAGACCTTCTAGACTATGCTTTGAGCTTATGCATTTTATGCATTTAGATAACATTCTACTGAAACAACACAAGAAAAGAGAAAACAAAGCGTAAATTAGCAAAAATAGTGTCGCTCTAACTTGTAAATGACAACATGAGGTTAATGATAGCGTAATGTAACATGGTCTTAAATAGACGTAGTCCATAAAAGGTGGCAAAGTCACTCAAATTGGTAGAAATTGTTAAAACAATGTACAACCTGTAGAAAGATGATTGTCTAACACAATAAATCCAATATGAAAATTGGATGGTCCAATTTTAACACCAAGATGGCATGGATTGTCAATGGTAAAAGGTACAATGATATCAGTACAGCAGCAAAGCAAAAAAGTGGTGGGAAGGAGAGGTAATGGGCATGAGTTATTACCCTCTGTCTCTATGAGATAGACAGAAAAAGACTCTTTTCATCTTTTAGTATGGCTGGATTTGTCAGGTAGCAGGCTAATATCCCTAACATAATGTGACTGGGAAATGCATTTGATGGAGAAAAAAATAATCTTTCAGAATAAATGACCATGACCCTTGAGCTTTTGACACCAAAATCAACAGGCTTCTATTTACAGTGTGAGTTGTGGATGTTACATGACAGAAAATGTAAGAGCAGATGGATCTTTTAAACTTCAAAACATGTCAGATCAGAAAAATGGAAAAAAAATCAACACTGCTTTACAAACTTTAAAAGAAAAGCATGTGAGTAATGTAATACAACACTTTGAAGACATAATCATACTCAATGCAGAATTGCAGTTCGCAATCATTCAGTGAAAGTTACATATGTAAACTAGTTAAAGTGAGTGCTGAACATAATAACTTTTCAGCATATTTTGTGTTTGTGTTCTGGTTCTAATCCATATGGATTTTGCCCTTTGTGACAAGAATTGTGACTAGCTGCAGAACCAGGTTAGTAGCAAAAATAAATGTATCTTTTTCATACGTGCTGTAATTCTGTCATGTAATATACAGAGATGACATAAAGGAAGTTATATATATTGGATACTGTGAATTTTAAAAAGTGCAGGCTTAACTACAGGTTTGTACACATTTAATACAATTCCCCTTTGATCGGGTACCCAGGTAACTGATCACTGGGATCAACAGGTACCTGGTATAAGTTTTCTAAAATTTTGACATCTTTAGTCCATGGATCCCAACCATATCACCTTTATATCTGTCACACCAATGTCAACATGAAAACCATCTTTATCAAGCCTACCTTAAAACTTAGCCAGAAAGGAAACCTTTAACACTAACAGTTAACAAATTTAATCTATAAATATTATGGACATATGCATGATCCTGCGAACAAACACAAAAGTGATTGCTATTTCAAGCTTTTGCCGCAGACAGCTTGATAAATATACTTCTTCACAATTACCTTGACAAAAATCTACCAATGTAAAATATACAGCCAAACCTTTAAGAAATGACAGCAAGATGGTGCAAACTTATTTGGCATAAAACTCACTGACATCAGCAAGAAAATCTAAAAATGTACTTCTACGAGCACAAATATTTAAACATTTATACCTGCATATATACAAAAATAATAATTTATGGTATATCTTGGGCACACATATACCTCATTAGAAATGCGGATTTCAGGTTTGCTTGGCTTCAGCTGTTGCTGTTGTTGTTGCTGTGATGGCTGATCTAGCTGCTGCTGAGTACTGGTTGTTGGCTGAGGTGACACTGATGCTGAGATAGATTTATGAAAAATATGCATTATTCCTATCACTGACACAGATGCACTGATGTGGTTTTAGAATATGTAACAAGTAAGGGTCATTACATGGCAAAATACTGTATATATTTGGCATATACAATGAATCCAGCTGCAAAATGCATAGATCCAGGTCTGCCATCACATAATGCCCTGACAGATATGGGTCTATTTGGTTTGTTTGGAGTAATCAGTACAGCAAACAGCACAGACATTAACCTGCTGGTGCATCATGCAATGACAGATCAGGGTCTGTTATTTCCACTTGGATTCAACTTACAAGCGAGAATAAATGGCATGAAAAAATCCCCAGACACTAATTATCACCAAACAGCTAAATCAGTATTTAAACAGTACCAAATTTCCACAGGTTTAAGACTGTAGACTCTTCTTATCAAATATACCAAGATAAAAATGCTTCCTGATGAGTGATTTTTTAAAAATGTGATGCCATTATCGAGGTCACTTTAGTTTTCCATAACATAAAGTCTGTGCTGACAACTTAATGATAGGTCATAAATCACTAAAGATTTCCTAAGGTCTCATATCCTTTTCATTGACTTTTATCACTTTCTTTCACAGGACTGTTACTGCAATTATTAAAATTGGACAACAATGTTTAGTTATTTTTCAATACTTAAGAAGAGAATGAAGTCACAAACACATCATTTTACATCTCATCTCTCCAAGACTTCATAAAGTTACGATACATTTTTGCAAAAAAGTGACATAATATCAATAATTTCATAATACAATTCGAGTTCTCTTTAAGTGCTTCCAGTGCATATTGGACCTTCAAATGCAGCCTGAAAACTCCAATTTTCTAAGACTGCACTTCCAATAGGATCTAAATGACCTGGGCCCTCAGTTTTCTGATACTGTGAATCCAGTGGATGTCCAGTTTCTCTAACAGGTTATATGAAAGAAGCCATCCTGGGCAAAAAACCTAATTACATAAACAGAAATTAAAAAAGGAATTATCATAATCCCAAAGTGAAGATCACAATTTAAAAGATATTAAGAACAGCAATAGTCACTGTCCAAAGAAATTATTATAATAAACTTCCTTGCTTTGAATATAATGATTTTACACCTGCTAAGATGCTCCTTTTTCACAAGGACAACCCATCTTCCTACCAGGACCCCCAATTTCTGGAGATTCAGGACTTCCAATATCAAAGGCCTACACAGAGTTCTGGTAAAGACCATGCCATTTTGAGCTGCACTGTAAGCACTGATTTTACAAAAGGTCCAGGACTTCCAATGTCAAAAAGGGAGCTTTGGTAATGATCAGGTAACTGTAAGCATTGAGTTTACAAAAAGTCTAGGACTTCCAATGTCAAAGGCCTAAAGGGAGCTTTGGCAATGATCAGGTAACTGTAAGCATTGAGTTTACAAATGGTCTAGGACTTCCAATGTCAAAGGCCTAAAGGGAGCTTTGGCAATGATCAGGTAACTGTAAGCATTGAGTTTACAAAAAGTCTAGGACTTCCAATGTCAAAGGCTTACAGAGGGCTCTAGTTATGTTCATGTCACTATAAGCACTGACTTTACAAAAGCAGGCTACCTTCAATTTGTGGAGAAAATAATGCTTGGTTTATAGCAACAACAAAATCAATGACAATTCGTATTGCATGAACATGTATGTAAGAATTGAGTTTCAGAGCACATGAGCACCATTCTAGCTCTAAGGCCGTTACCATGCAGGGGGACAAATTGGGCCCATAGAGGTTAGTGTCCCATAATGTGCACTGAATGACCCTATAGGGGTTGGTGTTCCATAATGAGCACTGAACGACCCATATGGGTTGGTGTCCCATAACAAGCACTAAATGGCCCATAGGGGTTGGTGTCCCTTATTGAGTAATGAATGGCTCACAGGGGTTGGTGTCCCATTACAAGCAATGTGATGTGATGCGATGTGATTATGATTTTTAACGTAGCTTTAACAATTTTTCAGTCATATCGCTATGATGTCTGCAGTGTGACAGTTTATAGTGATGTCTAGCACTGGGGCATCATGCTGCAGACATGTAGCATGATGTCCCACCCAGTCACATTATCCTGACACCAGGCCGACCAGTCCTAACACTAACCTCTTAATGCTGAGCGCCAAGCGAGGCAGCTGTTAGTACCATTTTTGTAAGTCTTTGGTATGACTCGACTGGGGATCGAACCCACGACCTTACAAGCAATGAATGGCCTATAGAGGTTGGTGTCCCACAACCAACAGTAAATTCACAGAATCTACAAAAAAATTTTAAAACATTTGGCAGTGTTCATTCTAGAAATGGAAAAAGTGGGTCCCAGTGGCCCTTACCAGGTTGAAAAGGGGGGGGGAGTATAAAGAAGATGTCACAAATATATTTAAATACTTCTTGTTTATTGAAAAATTCAAGTGCATATTAACACAGGCACTATGTCATGGATTTATTTATTTCTGAAATAAATTTTAAATTTTTCAGCTTTATATTCTTTGAATCAGGTGATGTAGAGTCAGACTACAGCCCAGTTCTCTACAATAGCCTTGTCTACTGTATAACTATGTCCACTGTTCTGGATATGTTGTTTTCAGTTGTCAAGAAAACACTAGCAAACCATCCTTTAGTTGGACTAAGCATTGACTGATTTAACATATACAATGCTGGAAAAGTGAAAATTTACTACATTAATAAATCCATGACTTAAACACCTGTGACAAGGTTCCTACACAAATCGATTTTTTTTTTTTTTTTAATGACCTTCCATGACAAATTTCTGATTTTCAGTGACTAAATTCTTTAATGTTTATGATGAAAAGGTCATAAAGTTGAATCTGTACACAGGCAATAATATTAATACTGATCACAATGACTGGAAAGAGAACCCCATCATCAGCCTTTTATCATTAAGATGGTATCCTCTCCACCTTGCAACCATGTAATCCATTGACTTTAACACTACGGACTGACAGACAAGTACAGGGACTTTTAAATTTTTGGCCATTTTCCACAACTTTTCCATAACTTTTCAAGACAAAATTCTTCAAGGACTCTACTTTCCATGACAAACATTTTTAAATCTTCCCTGACTGTGGAAACATGCTGTCATTGTCAGTCTCCCCTATCACAAACTTTCTACAATGTGATTTTAATTCCACACATTCGAGCAACTATTTCCCTCTCAATTTTTTTTCCTCCCTGAACACTACTTTGGAAAATAAATGCAGTACTGTTTATGTTCAAGAGTTCATCTTCTATTCTTGTCATATTTTACTAATAATCCACCATGAGATCCTGACTGGTCCCAAGCTGAAAAACAAGTCATTTCTGTCAGCCAATCAAATCGATCATCTTACTATTCTTTGGCAATGCATGCATTCCATTCCTTAAACTTGAGCTGTACTTGATACAGTTTAAAGTCCACCGTCAGTCTTTTATTTTTATTTTGAGAAGGTCTTTGTTATGCACCTATGGGCTTCATGGAGGAACTTACATGTGCCAAAGATGGAAAGAAAAAGGTCACTGGTGCAAGGTCACAGCCTAGAAAGAACCCTGACCATACCTACCTCTGCGACGATGAATTCTTAATGCCATTTAACAGATTTGTGGTTAAAATGTTATATTTGCATGTTTCTCAAGAAATGAGGCTGCACTGGACCAAATTTCTTGGTACATATTTTATTCTGTTATAAGTTTGTTTTTTTCTTTCATGCTGCATGTTCACTAGTTTTTACTAAACATAAATTTTCAAAGATTTTGTGGTTGCTAAAAACGATGGATTTAAAGATCCAATAAACAATGATCTTTCTGTGGAAAAAAAACCCAGCCTCCCTCCACACACCATAAATTTAAATGCTGATGAAAATGTTATTTTCTCAATACAACAAACCAAAAATATTCAGATTCCCTTAAAATATACATGAAATTGTGGCACTGCACAGTATTTGCAAACATTTTGTCACTGACAAGAAACTGCACTGATATATCTCAAAATGTTCTTTCTGGAAAACTTTCTAATTTGTAAACATTTAAATTGGTTGATTTTTATGGAATGTAGTGTGGTCCAATAGCTTACTTCTGAAAGCAGCAATATTCAGTAGTGACACAAATCTTCCATTCTCGTCAAAACTGGATGCAGGGGTAGCGAGGGTGAATGGTGGAAAACCTTCACCATACATTACCTGAAACAAGAAGGTATTTATCAAACGTTATAAAACCAAGTAAAAGTGGTAATAGACATCTGCCTGAAAGCCAAATGCAAGAGCAGATGGCAATAAATTTCTGCACATTGTAAGATGATTTCTGTTGACCAAAACTTGACAGAACTTATTAAATTCCACAATTTGCCATAAAAATCCCAACAATTACTCAATTTCCATGCCTTTTCCAATCCCAAAAGTGCAAAAGTTAATATTCCATCTATTCATTTTTTCTTCCAAATAGAAACCCATAATTCTAAAAAAATGAAAGAAATTTGCCCCCAAAACAGCAGCTTAGTTATCAAGAGTTACCTCTCCTGGTGAGACCATCAAGCGTGATTCAATAAGTTTCACTGATCGGTATGGTGTCCATGTTGTCTCTGGCTCAATGTATGCATTCTTGTCTAGTATCACATCTCCATCTGGTCCTGACTGTACACTGAAGCCATAATGATGGCAAAATTGCCTTGCCTCCTCCTCCAATTCAAAGGCTAACACACGAACCAACTCTGTCAGTGGAATCTATGTAGATAGAAGAGCTGAAACCTAATTACTTAGAAACTGATTAAATTTTGCTACTAAAATAACCAGCATTTCCACCTAAAACTGAAATCCTATAGGGTAACTTACATGAATGGTCATTTCAAAAGAAGCAACCTTGATATTTCTGCCCTTAACAGGTGCTGCAAAAACAATCAAGTTATTCTTTGAATTTCAATTTCATTCAAATCAAGCACATGCATAAGATTCCATTTAAAACAACACAAACCACTGATTTTTCTCCCATAAAAGACAAGCCTAGGTCTAAGACAATGTAAACTGCATCAGAATATGTTCAATGTTTCTTGAGCATTGATGACTACAAGCAACATCCTGTCCAAAGATACGAAGATGATTATAAGGATCAAAACTCTGTCAGAATAGTTCAGTTAAATCACTTGAAACCTTAGTCCCATGTAACATGATCTTAATTGTTAATTCCTGTGTCATAGAGAAAAGTACAAGACTGGTCCATGAAACATTCTATCCATGATTTTGATGAAATAAAATAGTTTCTACATTTTAAAGAAAATAAAGAGCTATCTTTAATTCAACTCTTGATGACTGAGAGGTTTGGTGGGTTCAGCACCATTTTTCAGCATATGATAGGAAATACATGGCCGCCAGTATATTTGGTGGAGTAAGAACACAGGAAAACCCTGGAAAGAACCACTGATCCATGGGAACCTACTAGCAAGCCTTCTCACATACCCATGCTGGCCGAGCCAATTCTCAAACCCACATGGACAGAGGTGAGATGCGATTAATTGGTAAAGGCAAGCACCTAAGACCTCTTGGCCACCCAGGGGCCCAATGACTGAGTGAAATGGGAGTAAATGTTGTAAATATTTACTTTGGTTATGATATGGTATAAACCAGACCTTAAAGTACAGAATCATGAAAATTGTTCAGGCCCCCTCTCTTGGAAGTTGACAATAATTTACTAAGGGATGAATAATGGAGCATTAGGTGTACTTTTAAATTTTACACTAGTGAAGCTTTAGCTGATTTTTCTAATATATGACATCTTTAAGGACAAAGTGCCAAATATATAAGAATTTCTAATTACCAAAAACAGCTAGGTAATTTTTGTTTTCTTTTTCTTAGCAGTAATTGGTATGTTCACCCCTTATTGACATGCAAGCTGAAAAACATGAAGACTGGTTGACTAGAATGACCCACTGGTTTGACATTACCACATTTCCACAATACATAATGCAGCCAATGCAATATGCATGCACAGTATGAGAGAAATTATCTAACTCACAAAAATATAAAAATGCATAATGCATGCACATCTCCATACAAATTGATTGGGTGGACGAAGCCCTAATAACTGTATAATACTTGAATTTTTTTCACCACATTGAACTGGGTACATTTTCTTCGTATGACATGTACAACATAGGAGCAGAATCTTCAACAGAAATCTTAATTACTCAGAAAATCTGCATTTAAATCAAATCAATAAAATATGGTTTACCAACATTCTAATCTTTATTGCTCTTAAAACAATCTGAATATAGAAATTAATGTGTAAATACAAACATCTTATTATACAAACAAGTAAAAACATTCAAGTCAAGCAAATCGCTTCACTGTTATGATTGGCCTTATATATTTTAGAGCATTCCATCGATCCAGTAGATTGCTCAAATGTATTCTGAGTGTTCCTAATTCAGTTTTGTCACTTTTTCACTCTTTGTCCTTGCAATGTTCTTACAACCATATATTTTTTTCAAGGACTTCTCAATAAATTTTCAAGGACAAGGACTTCTCAATAAATTTTCAAGGACTTCTGAAAGTTTTAAAAGGGTGTGTGTGATTTGGATTTTTAACATAGCTTTAACAATTTTTCAGTCATATTGCTATGATGTCTGCAGTGTGACAGTTTACAGTGATGTCTTGCACTGGGGCATCATGCCACAGACATGTAGTATCATGTCCCACCCAGTTACACTATCCATACACCAGTCCTAACACTAACCTCTTAATGCTGAGAGCCAAGCGAGCCAGCTGCTAGTACCACTTTTATAAGTCTTTGGTATGACTTGGCCATGGTTCCAACCAGTTTTAAAAGAGAATTTTCTCTTATCAACATTGAACTTTCCTCAAGCATAATTTGTTTATCACTACATGTACATAAATAGTCACAAAAGTAACAGAAAAACACACAAATGTGCCACTAAAGTGTCACCTCTGGTAACTACCAATGACATGTCTTTTGATTCACTTAATTTTATTTGTTTATTCGCTATTTTAGGAAAATAACAAAAGTTATGTATTTAAAAAGTGATAAACTGTTTTATTTAAATGTTCTGTATTTCTTCATATACATTTTAGGAATTTTTTGACAAATTTCAAAACGTTTTTCAACAAATTCAAAGAGTTTTCGAGCAAAAGACCAATATGTTTTAAAATTCAAGGATTTCAATCTTATAGCTATTAGACTGTGCATATTTACTAGTTACAACTAACACTCATTTTGTAGCTATTAGACTGTGCATATTTACTAGTTACAACTAACACTCATTTTGTAGCTATTAGACTGTGCATATTTACTAGTTACAACTAACACTCATTTTGTAGCTATTAGACTGTGCATATTTACTAGTTACAACTAACACTCATTTTGTAGCTATTAGACTGTGCATATTTACTAGTTACAACTAACACTCATTTTGTAGCTACATGATACATGGACATGAAAAGGAATCCTCAGGGGTTGAGGTGGGATGGAGAAAACAAATACATGATCCTCAGATGTCTTTTTCAAAATTTTCATCTGCTTCTTTCTTCCACATTATTTAATATAGTTCATATTTTCTGTTGGTCAGTAAATCAATAATACAAAAGAACATTTCTCTGTGATGCCAAAGTCTGTACCTATCACATCTTTAAAGTAAAATTAGAACAAATCAATTTCATATTTTCCCATCTAATACTGTGTATCATGTTTATTATTACCCACCTGAGCTGGCTTTGAAGACATGCTGTAACTCTTCATCATTGTTATAAGAGCCCGACTACGCACTTGGGTGAAATAACGATGCATAATGCAGGCATTCATAAAGGAGCCATCTTTCACCAGTTTGAAGAAGCGGACATAGTTGGAACTATTCAGGGCAGAATACACTTTAAGGGCAAAATCAATTTCATGAGTATTCCTTATTTCTGGTCTCAACTGTTGAACTTCTCTGAAAAAAAAAAATATTAGTGATGGGTGCGCTGTGAAGGATGCAAGAAAAATAGAATCCTATATAGTGAAACAAATGTCAGAAGAAAATGTTCAATCAGGGGCCAAGACTTCTCTAAATTATGACAACATGGAATGCTTGAAATCCAACTCTTTCAATGATTCATCAACACAAACAACATCTCTTGTAAAGACATGAACTTGATGGACATGGGCCATAACTCTGTCCAAAAATGGAGCAAATGAGAAAACTTATAAAAGATACATCTAGGTCTACAAAACAATGTTTACACAAAACTGCATCAGAATATGTTGAATAATTCATCAGATATTTATTACAATCAGCATCCCATGTCAAAATATTAAGTTTATTGATAAGGGCCATAACTCTGTCAAAAACGGAGTAAATGAGACAAAACCCATAAAAGACATATTTAGGTATGATAATTTTACCAAAATTCCATCAGATATATTGAATGGTTCTTGAGCTATGCTAATTGCCAGGAATAATCAAAGTTTCCATGTCAAGACAAGAATACGCTTCACATGGAACACAACTCTGTCCAAAATGGAGTAGTCATGACTATCTCATAAAAAGCACACTCAAGTCCATGAGACAATGTTTATCAAACTGTATCAGAATATGCTAAATGATTCTTGAGCTATGCTAATAACAAGCAACATCCCATGTGAAGATATTAAGTTAACTGTCCATTGTCATAATTCTTTCAAACAAGAATCCTTCAAGGGACTGATGCTATTACATGAAGAGAATTTCCAGGAATTTCAAGGAATACCATTTCTTCCTTTTAACTGCTGAGTTTTGAAACCATCTCTGACATTCTTGAGCAATGAGATTTTCCAATTATCCATTGTGGTAGCCATACAGAATGTTAAGAACAGCACCATTTTCATTTAGTACAAAGCATACACCAGTAGAAGAATTTTGATGAAAAAATACATTGATATAGCCATTCATACAGGAAAATTAATGACAGTTTTCTTTATGTTCCTTGTGGTAGCCATATCTGATGTTACATCGACACATTTCATTTAGGATTGTTGTTGTTGTTGTTGTTGTTGTTGGTGGTGGTGGTGGTGTGTGTGTGTGTGTGTGTGTGTGTGTGTGTGAGATTTGGATTTTAACATAGCTTTACCAATTTTTCAGTCAAATCATTATGATGTCTGCAGTGTGGCAGTTTATAGTGATGTCTAGCACTGGGGCATCATACCGCAGACATGTAGCATCATGTCCCACCCAGTCACATTATCCTGACACCAGGCCGACCAGTCCTAAGACTAACCTCTTAATGCTGAGCACCTAGCAAGGCAACTGCTAGTACAATATTTATGAGTCTCTGGTATGACTCAGCCAGGGTTCGAACCAGCGACCTCCCGCATCCGAGGTGGATGCTCTAACTACATAAGCTACCAGAGCGGTCTTCATTTAGGAAGACCCAGATATCATAATTAGTCTTCTGGTGAAACACCATGATGGTATGATTTCATTTAAAAGCAGTAATAAAAATTTTCAAGATGGCTGCCATGGTGGCCATACTGGATTGTCAGATTAGCAGGATTTTTATTTAATACCAACTAGACATCATATGAAGTCTTCTGCTGGAAACCCATTGTTGATGTGGCTTTCCATCTAGGAGGAAGAGCTATAAACTTTTCAAGATGGCCACTGTGGCAGCCATATTGGGTATCAGATTTAAAGTTTTTATTTAAGACCTGCTAGACACAATAATAAGTCTTCCAGGGAAAACTCCAAGCTGATATTATTTTGCATTCAGGAGTAGTTGCAATAACAAAATTTTCAAGATTGCTGCTCTTGTGGTGGCCATATTAAATGTCAGAACAGAAAAAAAGTTTCAATTAGGACCAAGTAGATATCATAAGAATTCTTTTAGTGAGAACTCCATCCAAATATGCCCATCCATTAAGTGGAGCAGCAACAATAAAAAATATTTAAGATGGCCAACTGTGGTGGCCATAATAAATGTTCAGGCAGCACCATTTTCATTTAGGACCAACTAGACATCACAAGAAGGCTTTTAGTAAAACTCCCATATTGATATGACCATCCATCAAGGAGTAGCTACAAAAAGATTTTCAAGATGGCTACTGTGATATCTATATTGGATGTCCAATCAGAAAGCTTTTCATTCAAGTCCAACAAGACATCACCCTCCTAATTTGCAATTTAACTGAGAAACTTTACATACAGACTATACTAAATATTCATTGATGGCTTGTGATTATTTTGCAGTCAACTCGAGTGTGAAACACTAAACACTAAAAACATTCAGGCACAATAACAGCATGTCATACAAGAGTACTACCCCTATATGTGTCAACTATGGATGCTCGAAAACAGCGAACAGCAACACATGAAACTAGAACCCATGGCACAGAGTCTGATCCAGAGAATGAAGTTAACACAAATAGAATGGATAAGCTCTTCAAAATGTAAGGCACTAAACCTTACATCAGTACCACAACTGACAGACAGTGACTTTGGAGTCGTGGCTTAAATCCTGTTCCATCTATTACATGCCTTTCTGGCATAACTCCACATGAAAAGTTTGATCCAAAAATTGTTAATGAAACTGAAACTGTTAATACATTTGTTCTTTGACCCCATTCCTGGGATTAGAGGAAGGGACCAAAAAAGGACACCCTGTATGTACACAGTAATTATATTGACAAACAAGTATCAAGTTTAGTCAGTTTGATACCCAGTTGTTTAGGAAGATACAGTTGTAGACAGAAGGACAAACAAAATAATGGTGGGTATTCACAATACAAGTAGATTATGAAATAACATGTCAACACCGAATTACATATGCAGATCTGAAACTCCAAAATTCAAATTTGAATTAATTCAGAATTCATCCAGAAAGTTTCAGAAATAAGAACATGCTGCAAATTGTGGCCATGGTGACAAAATACTCTGCTGGTTTTAACATGGGGACAAATTAACTGCTGGTTTTAACATGGGGTCAAATACAATGGTCTTAACATGGGGATAAGTATACCGCTGGTCTTAAAATGGGGACAAATACACTGCCGGTCTTAACATATGGCCAAATACACTGTTTGAAACTTGGTCAAATACACTGCCAGTCTTAAAATGGGGACAAATACACGGTTGCTTTTAATGTGGGGACAAATATACTGCTGGTTTTAACATGGAGTCAAATACACTGCTGGTTTTAACATTGGGTCAAATACAATGTTCTTAACACGGAGATAAGCACACTGCTGGTCTTAAAATGTGGACAAATACACTGCTGCTTTTAACTGGGGGAACAAATACACTGCTGCTTTTAACATGGGGACAAATACACTGCTGGTCCTAAAATGGGGACAAATACATTTCTGCTTTTAACATGGGGACAAATATCCTGCTGGTTTCAACATGAGGACAAATACACTACTGGTCTTAACATGGGGAAAAATACACTACTGATCTTAACATGGGGATGTAACACTGCTAGCTTTAATATGAGGGCAAATACATTGCTGGCTTTAACCTGTCTTCGAGTAAAAATGTGACAACATTAAAGAAATCAGAAACAAGGTAAACTGATACAAATCCTAGAATGAGTTTGATATATTTTTGTATTCAACTCTTTTTGTGGCTCAAACCAAAAAAGGACATATTGTTCAATCCGTATCTGACCATTTCAAGGTTTCTGATTGTCATCTATGTTTTTCTCACATCTGCTTACGAAGGATGTCACTTGGGAATATTTTACAGACAGATTTCATAGTTCTTGGACACTAACCGTAGAATATCCCCCTCATTCAGATTCATTAGTACCATATAAGCTCTGAACTCGGCCTCACAAGGGCATGCAATTTTCTGCTTGGACCACAGATCATGATAAAACTCTTTAAGGGTTTGAAGGCATTTGGTAAGGTTCTCGTTGTTGATCTTGGCATCAAATGTGTGCATATCTTCCTCACACAGCCTTTCAGAGCAGTAGATATGGAAGCGTGCACATTTCTCAATGAGGCCAACTGCTCCACGGTTACACAACTGCTGTTGGGTGATGTCCTGAAAAAGAATGAGAGTCAGGTGAAGAGGATACCTGGAGAAAAAGGTGTGCTAATTAACAGCTGGCAAATGACTGTTAGCACTGACAGCAAATTTTTTAAACATCAAACAATATTTTATGTGCAAAGTTTCTCTAGGTTACAGTTTGTATTTAGGTCATTTTCTCGGATGCTATTATTTGTACAGTCACAGAAGTTGGTATTTAGATGTGTCAATCAGTTTTTCAAAGAAACCATGGAGACTGTTCTCTAAACAGCTCATGCTTTTCAATCCCAAAAATCCCTATGCATGCATTTGATAAAGTTTCAGCAAAACAAAGGGTTTCAACTAAATGTACTGAAAATAATCTTCAAAGACTGGTACACCATGAACAAAAATGAATTTAAACAATTCATGGTTTGGAATTTGGACATACAGCCATTTGCCGCTTTGTTTATACTTTTATTCAGTAAGAACTTACAACATTAAAAGTAGCCAATTACAAATGCATTTCTCTGAATGCAACCTGTATGTTAATTATAAAAATCTGGGATTCAATCCACAAGATTTAAGACATTGCATCCATTGCTACTAAATCTTGGACAAAGCCATATCTATTTACCTGCACAGACTGCTGTAACTGGCCTGACAGCAGCAGTCTATGAGAGTAAATATGGCTACACTAATGAGTCACTTACAGAATTGTGTTCACTGTCATGTGTTCACATTCTTTCTCTTTACTACCAGCTTCATCCCCCATACTCCCCTTCTTTTAGCGACAAGGAATTCAGTAACACAATAATGGATCTGGGCCCATGAATGGCTAAACTCTGTCAGCTATAAAATACTGATATCCTCACCTGTACATGCTACTTACTTCATGCAAGTACTTGTAGTTAATTCCCAGTATCATAGCAGGTGCAGTATTTAAGTAGTATCTGACGAACTTAAAACTGAATTGGTAAACATTTTTCTTTAATTTCTGTTTGACTTACACTGAGCAGATGTACATATAGTAAATTCCAAATTCCACAAAGAAAAAATAAAAAGGTCAATGGGAAAGTATGGACAACTCTCACTGAGAGTAACCATGCTTCTCCGGACCTCAACAAACATTACCAACTTGTTTCTATATAAAGTAAATTGCTGCCATATTACAACAGCCAGGTGTGCTAATATTTGCATATGAAACATTGGTTATTATTTTCTCCCTTGTTGATGGTTGTTTCCCTTTAGACAACAACGGGATTTCATAAAGTGTATACTTTAAAGCTCATTACTTCAGCCTTAAAAGAGTTCTAAATATAGACCACATGGGGAAAGCACCAAACTAAAAATAGATTATCATGTACATGTCTGTCAATCAAACACAGCTACATCTTACTAAGTCAGCACCAAACACCAACAATACTGTCATTCCCTTGCCTATGCTGTCATTTAAAAAGTTAAAGATAAGTTATATCTGCTGTAAAAAAGGAAACATTAAATTTTGATTACATGATGCCAGTAATACCGGCTAGCATGTTATAATGCATTTATTATATCAATGAACAGGTGATTAATATAAACAGCATGCCAACTGTTGACCTTTGGGATGTTGAAATAAAACATGTTCTGAATGGTCCCTCCACCTGACTTACTGTAACATGATTTGAATTATTCTTGCTCAGAGCTCAGAACCATCAATAATGGTACAACAGAACTGATCTAAAATAATAATGCTGACATAAACACTGTGTAAGGTTATTGTGAATGCACTATACATGATTTGTGCAAGGCCTAAGAGAGGGTCATGGGGTGGCCGAGTTGCCAAAGGCACTCACCTTTACATATCACTCACATCTCACCTGTGTCTTCATGGGTTCGTCCATGGATCAGCCAATTAAGGTATGTAGATATGTGAAAAAGCTTACCAGTAGCTTTCCATGAG
This sequence comes from Megalonaias nervosa, assembly GCA_016617855.1. Lineage (NCBI taxonomy): Eukaryota > Metazoa > Mollusca > Bivalvia > Unionida > Unionidae > Megalonaias > Megalonaias nervosa. The sequence continues at coordinate 79,706 of JAECUM010001735.1, forward strand.
TTGGTAGTTTTTACAAGGGTTTTCCAGAGTTCTTCCTAGACCAGAGCAATGTATAAGAGCAATGTATTGCCTATCATGTGGTGAAGAATGGCATTAAAAAATAGAGAGGAAAAAGGTACAAGAGGATTGTGTTAGGATAGGTAAACCTATATTTACGCAAAAGAATGGTATAAAGAAAACAAAAATTAGAGGCAAAAGAATGAAAAGGAAAAATTAAAGAAAAGATACTTATAGCAAACCTTTCATATGGACCTTTAGTGACACATAACATAAATGCCCATGATTCCTTGCAAACTTTATTCAACTCATTATAACAGAAGAATGGTGTACCTGGCATACATGTAAAAAGAAAAACATTCCTGACAATACTGGACTGTCTAACTCAGCTTCAATTAAGACAAAGGTTGACTATAGTAAGAAAATGGTGTAGCTGGCATACATGATGTAAAGAGAACAGTGTACAAAATAATAATCTGTTTTTATTGATGATATGTCCTCCTTCCGCTTCCTGTTCATGCATAGTTAAAGTGGTGAGGAAAGTCAGTCAAAATCATATAATATTGCCATTTTAAACTGAAATGAATGATATAAAAAGAAAATAATAATTTGCTTCAAATAATGATCTGCTTCTTGACAACTTTAGATCAGAAATGGATGTTACGATGAATGAGCCAGATACGTCAAACACTTTATTGCACTTAACTTGACTGCGTTAGTCACAAACCCATTTTTAAAAAAAAATTCTGTATTGAATTTTAGCAACTAGAATATTAGCAATTAAAATTTGGGTTTATATTTGAACAAAAGCAAGTTTTAAAACATCCTGCACTAGTAGTTATAGATAAATCATAATTACTTTGATTTAAGTATGCCAGAAACTCTTGGGTATGCCAATACTTCAGACTGGACTGTATTCCATGTACACAAATCCATCTTACTGCTGACCAATCTTATTGAATTATCATTAAATAGTATACTCATTTTGGAGGGTACTCCTATTAGCAAACGCAGGTCAGAGTGACCTACTTTTCAAGGTCAAGTAAAAATGGCACTTTGGTATAGTCATAGAATTTAATGGGTGTGTTTACATACTGAAATCACTACAAGTAGAAGATATGTAGGTAGAAGCAACCTACACGCACTTTTCATGTGCCACTGAATATTATCACTTTCTGCATTTACATATAAGCTCAGCTTTCTAAATACTGTTAGATGTATGGTCATGAAACCTCATGTATATTCACCTCATTTACCTACATTAGCACCTGTAAGAAGTAAATCTGTGCAAATGAATCTGGTGAGAGACTTAAAAAAAATCTCCGAACCTTTATAAATTATTTTGATAGATTCACAGTTACAGTGCTATTTCATGCAATTTTAAACTCTGTTTTCTCAAGAATAGCTCAAATATTAATCTAGTGCAATTCAATTGGAAAGTAATGCTTGACTAAATGAACAAATTACTCCAGACATCATATATTAATAACAACTGATTTCTTTATCAACTAAATCACTGACATATCAAAAAGGTGCCTCAGTATTTACACTTGAGTAAAACACCTGGAAATTGTCATTTTTTTTCTCTTCCTTGTTCCTGCTTGCGTCCCTTTTGACAATCAGCTTAAATTACAAGATATATGTAGATTTACTTATCTATCACAATTATCCCAAAGGTTCTTAATTTAGGATGAACTTAGAGAGTATCCATCTAAAACTAAACCACCAAGTCCATGCAAGTCAATCAACAATAATCACCTATTATGAACTGCCAGCAATGAGATCCATGTCTACTATTATCTCATCACCTGCTATGGACAAATTCAATTCTAGTGAAAGAAACTTATGCAAAAAATTTAGAAGGATGACAATGATAATTCAGACTGTTGCAACAGATGTCAGGTCAATAGTTCATTATTGGCCTGCCTGATTTAGTTAGTTTGCATTAATTGTTTTTCTTCTTTGATTCTTGGTGACCTTGACCCATGACCTTTTGCACATACCAATACCTAGATTTTACTATTAAAATTAATGACTTTATTGACCAAAATATGTCCACTAAGAAATAAAACCTTGACCTCTGAACTTTTTATTTTCATGAAGTTTTCAATACAAAATGACTAATCCACTGGAGTGAATATCAAAACTTAACTTGACCAAGAGCAGAATCTTGAAAATATATGAATATCAGAGTTTACCTGAAGATTTTTGGATTGTTCTGGATCATTGTTTTTTTTCACTTTCAAAACTGCAAGCAACTGTATGTATTCAACAACAATAAACAATCTGTATTTTATTCAAACATGTGCTTAAAATGGTTCACTGTAGCTTTAAGAACATTAAACAAATACTGACTCTATGTCAGCAGCATATGCCTCAATGTCAACAACACAATCATGAAATCAGGTTCACATAAAAAAGGTTGGCACAAGGTCAACAGATGGTAAAAAAATGGGACACCCACAAAACATTACACTGAATGTAGCAAGAACTTTCCAACAAAAATATATCTGCAAATTGGTTCAAAACTTCAGCAACTCTATCATTCTACCATTACAAGAGCAGTGTACCAAAAGTGAGATTTTTACCAGGGACCTTAACCATAGAATCAAAACAATCAAGAAGGGTGCAAGATGCTTATAGAACTCAATCTGGTTATAATGAACAAGCAAAAAGTGAATATAAAATTTCTATGGTAAAATCAGACACAGACCAACACTTAAATTGTCCCACCCTTATAATAAACTGGAATATTAAAAATAAAAATTATTAAAAATAAGAAGGTGAGGTCAAATGCAAAACAGATATTGATCACTGAAGGATTGTTACGTGTAGGCTTGTACAAAAATAACAAGAGAAAAGAGTGAAGCCAACAAGCTTTGTATATTTTAACAAAATAATTTATTTCACTAGAAAACAATGTAAAAATTGGAAATAGGACTTATGGTTTGTGAATATAATCCAAAACTTTAATCCTAAGATTGAAAAAATACAAGTCCTATCACTAAACAGTTCTAAGAGAATCTGGGTTCGAATCTCAGTGAAATTCCAATATCAGGCGATGACGTCAGATGTCTGTACTGATGGTAGCAGATTCTCGATTGAATCACAGTTTATAATGTTTCCGTTAAACTCCAGAATAAATTTCCACTGAATTTCTTTCTCCCAGAACTTTTTATAAAAAAGTACATTTGTTTAGTAGTCTAGAGAATAAATTATTAAATTAAAAAAAAACAGATGAACTTCAAAACCAATCTGGCTTCAACAATATAAACATCTTGTACCTTCAAGGTGTGGACATACGACTGACTAAATCTACTAGAAAGTGTCTGTTTAAAGCCACGATTTTAGATCACATGGTACTTCACGTGATAGGCTATGTGATTTACTAATTTGAACATCGCAATAAAAAAAATGCCATTTATCACGTATGCAAGAATAGCCCTAAGAATCAAATTCTCACGTTGAAAATATATAAAAAAAGAAAGACTGTTTACAGTTCAGCTAACATGCAGGCTGAAATGACCTTGGCAATAACCAATCGTTATCACTCGATGTTTACAAAATCTACGAACTAAAAATAGTGCGGAAGAAATCTTATTACGTTCTAAACAAATTGAATTTGCTGAGAAAAAAAATCGAATCCCGTGAAAATAATCATTGCAACAAAATGTAATGAAACAAAAATAAAATAAAAATGAATTTTAAAACTAACACCCAAACAATTTAATCACATATATGTAACATGGATAACCCAACTTCTCCTCACATCAAACACTTACAGCAATATAGTTTTATATAAATTAAACCATTTCTCTTTTGCATAAAGAAGGCACTATAAAATTTGCATAATTATGGTGAACTTGGATATGTTAACTATTTTCTCCCTTGTTCCTAAGTTGTTTCCCATATTCAAAAAGGCATACAGACTGTTTCAAATATAGAAATGTTACGTATCATGTCCTGGATTATTCTAAATTTATCCTATAATGGGAAAACACCCATCTAAAAATAGAACATATTCTACACCTAAATATACAGGATACACCAAACAACAGGACTGAAATTAATTCACACTTCATAAGTTATATTGAACATGATGTCACATGGAATGATTTCAGCAGATCTTGAGTATGACTTGTAAGGGATGATTCCCATGCAAACTAGAAATAGTGGAATCAGACTGAAATTTTGAAGAAATTGACCCTTCTTCACCGCAAATAAGCAAATAATATACACACAGCATGTTATTAAAGGATTAAATTATCATAGCTGGGTATTTATTAAGGTGTAAATTTGACCTATATACTCACAAAATAAATAAAATTACAAATGACTTTATGTGAACTTTGTGACTTACAAGGTAAAATTTACACTTCAATAAATATCAAACCATGATCATTTAATCTTTATCATTCTAATTTTCCTCCTCTTTGTTATGAAGTTGTTTCATTCCAACAACATCTGATTTCAGGTACACATAGTTTTCTTTTATTATTCTCTTCACACAACACCAGAATAGCTAGCCCCATCTTCACTCGCCAAGGGTCATCAGTTAACTTTATCATCCATCTGGAACTATGTGCATCAACTACATTTGGCAAGGGCTCACCTTAACTTAAAAAACATTGACAAAATATTGACTCTATGGCAAAAGATGACTCAACAACACAATCATGAAATATACCCAATGATTCCATGTTCACATAAAAAAAAACCCAGTTGGCATGAGGTCATCAGATGGTTAAAAAGGACCATCCCAAAAGCTTTATACTAAATACAAGTTTTTTAAAAAAACTATATCTGCAATTTGTTCAAACACAAACAACTCTATCATTCTAACGTTACAAAAGCAGTGTACCAAAAGTGAGATTTCAACCTCAGACCCTTTACCAGAGTTTAAAACAACCAAGGGTGAAAACAATAAAGAAAGTGAAATAAGGGTATACAACTTAAACTATTTTTAAAAAACAAGAAAAAAGTGAATGTAAAATTCCTCTGTATGTAAAATCAGACACGAATTTACATGTTCTTATTTCCCCTACCTCTACAATTAACTGGAATGCCAAAATTAAAAACAAATAGCTACGGTCAAATACAACACGGTATAGATCACTGCAAGATAACCCAACTTCTCCTAACCTTGAGCAGCTACAGCAACATACTTATTTATAAATTAAATTCTTTCTCTTTTGCATCAAAGAGGTAGCCTGAAATTTACATAATTATGGTCATCCTGATATTTTAATTATTTTCTCCCTTGTCCCCAGCTGCTTCCCATATTCTACAAGGCATACTGACTGTTTCAAATATAGAAATGTTACATATCACTCATATCCTGAATTATTCTAAATTTATCCTATAATGGAAAAACACCCATCTAAAAATAGAACATACTGTCCTGGTACATCACAAATACAGGGTGCCCCTAACAAAAGGGCTGAAATGAACTCAAACTATGTAAGACATCTTAAACATGATGTCAGAAGGAATGATTAGCAAAGATATCTTAAGTACGGCTTGTAGGGGATGATTCCCATACAAACAAGAAATAGGGGTCTCGGATTCCAACTATAAAAAAAAATCTGCCCCTTTTTCTGTTCAAGTAAGCGAATTATGTACAAAAAACATGTTATTATAGCTATAAATTGTCATGTATTTATCAAGCTGTAAATTTGACCTGAACAATCACAAGATAAGTAAGATCACAAGGACCTTATGTTAATTTTGTGCGTGATTAGGTAAAATTTACGTTGATAAATACCTAACCATGATCATTTAATTTCTATCATTTTAATTTTCCACCCCTTGGTTGTCAAGTCATTCTATTCCAACAACATCTGATTTTAAGTAACCTAAAGTTTTCTTTTTATTAGACTCTTCACACTGCACCAGAATACCTAGTCCCTCCTCAAAACCCACATGACATGGGCTGGTGGGCCTGAGGCTGAATAAACCCATTTAATGGCCAACCTTTCTTGATAACTGTCCATGGAAAGTTTTTGGATTATGTGCAATTAAAGCAGGTGAGATAAATAGCATAAACATGATTTCATGTCGGTTTATTCTTGGTACAGACCTTCAAATGTACAAATCAAAAGAGAGAAGAAATGTACACAAAAAAATTAGAATGATGACAATGATAATTCAAACTGTTGCAAAAAAAAGTCCTGTCAATAGTTCATTATATGCCTGCCTGGTTTAGTTAGTTTGTAGCGATTGTTTTTATTCTTTCATTTTTGGTGACCTTGACCTATGACCTTTTGCACATGCAAATACTTAGATTTTACTATTAAATATAATTACTTTATTCACCATATTATGATAATTGAGAAATAAAACTTTGACCTGTGAACTTTTCTTATTTTCAAGAAGTTTTCATCTCATATCATATGAAATGGTTAATCTACTGAGTGAATACCAAAACTTAACTTGACCATGAGCAAACAATGAAAATACATGAATATCAGGGTTTATCTTAAGATTTACAGATTGTTTCTGGATAGTTTTATTTGCACTTTCAAAACTGCAAGTAACTATATATCCAACAATAATAAACAATCTGTATTTTATTGAAAAATGTGCTTAAAATGGTTCATTAGAACATTAAACAAAATACTGACTCTCTATGTCAGCATATGCATAAGTGGCAACACCACAATCATGAAATATACCCAATGATTCAAGGTGCACATAAAAAGGGTTGGTACAAGGTCATCAGATGATAAAAAAAGAGAGAATTGCCACAAAACTGAAAACATGACACTGAATATAAAAAGTTCTTCTCAACAAATCTATATCTGCAATTTGTTCAAAACTTCAGCAACTTTATCATTCTACCATTACAAGAGCAGTGTACCAAAAGTGAGATCTTAACCAGGGACCTTTACCAGAGAATCAAAACAATAAAGGGTGAAAGATGCGCATACAACAACTCAATCTGCTTCATATTGAACAAGAAAAAAGTGAATATAAAATTTCTTCCTAAGGTAAAATCAGAAACAGATTTACATCTAATAAATTGCCCCACCTTTATACAAAACTGAAATATTGAAAATGAAAAGGTAAGGTCAAATATGAAATGGGTATAGATCATTGAAGGATAACCCAACTTCTCCGGACCTCAAACAATCATAGCAACATATCTTCATATAAATTAAATTTTTTCTCTTTTGCATAAAAGTGGTAGCCTGAAATTTACATAATTACGGTGAACCTGATATTTTAATTATTTTCTCCCTTGTTCCCAGTTGTTTCCCATACTGACTCTTTCAAAAATAGAAATGATACATATCACTATTTCCTGAATTATTCTAATTTTATCCTATAATAGGAAAACACCATTCCAAAAATAGAACATATTGTGCATCTACATATACAGGACATAATTAACAACAGGGCTGAAATTAATTCACACTTTGTAAGTCATCATGAACATAATGCCACAAGGAATGATTTTGGCAAGAGATCTTAAGTATGACTTGTAGGGGATGATTCCCTTGCAAACTAGAAATAGGGGAATCCTAAGAAACAAGGCACAGCAGTACTCGAACAGAATTAGTATCAATATTTGGCATAAGAGATCTGAATGGGGCCCAAGGATCAAACAACTTATGAGTCAAATGGCTTATAATATGGAACTGCTAATGGGAGTTTCATTCAAGAGTTAAACCTGTCTTGGAATATCACACTTTTGGAAGATCATGTCACACAAGACCACATTTTTAATGCATTGATTAACTGTAATACATAATATCAATTCTAATGACAGACAACCTGTCTTGTGAAAGCACATTTTCTTTTGCATAAGTAGCGATCTGTGAAGAAAGTTTTCATGAATGAACAAACATACAAAGACACCAAACAGACAAATATACACACAAGTGCAATAACATGCAAAATGCTACTGAAAACACCCATATTTAGAACACCAATGTGAGAACATGTAAAATGCTACTGAAAACACCCATATTTAGAACACCAATGTGAGAACATGTAAAATGCTACTGAAAACACCCATATTTTGAACACCAATGTGAGAACATGTAAAATGCTACTGAAAACACCCATATTTAGAACGATGTGAGAACATGTAAAATGCTACTAAAAACATCCATATTTAGAACACCGATGTAAGAATACATAAAATGTTACTGAAAACATCCATATTTAGAACACCGTTGTAAGAATACATAAAATGTTACTGAAAACATCCATATTTAGAGCACTGATGTGAGAACATGAAAAATGCTACTGAAAACATCCATGATGTCTAGAGTTGGCAAATGCTAATGGTGGACAACTAAAGTTATTATATGGAAACAAAATTGGTAACAGACTGATGCATGGATGGACAAAATCATAACATAACATGTTCTGCCTTTTGATGGCCATAAATAATGTGATAAAATAAATAAGAGTTGGAACAAAAAAATGCAATAATTTATATACATAATTAATTACTAAATACAAAATTACTGTTTATGCTTAAAGAGTATTTTAAATAACTTAAGATTTCTCAAACATTTTTCTTTCATTTGCTGAATTATATGAAGTCACAGAAAACAGCAGAAACCAGCGTGTTGAATCATCAATGGTCTTTACATTTCACAACCTTCAAACCCCCCCCCCCAATCAATAGGGTTATTCTTATATCAAATGCAAGTAATCTGCAACATTTAGTAATTGCATATTTGGACACTGTGAGTTACTGTGTGGAAATGAAATTGTTCATATACAGATGGATGGACTTCATTACATAATATGCCTTATGACATGGCAGGAGAATATCAATCAATTCCCCTCCCCCAACAAAATACTATAGAATGCATGAGAATCCCTCATAATATCAACAAGATATACCTTTATTTCTTTATTAAACCCCGCATGGTTCATAAAGACCTTGCAGGTGTTTTTCAAGGACTTTTCAAGGACTTCCAAAAGTATTAAATAAGTACTTTTTCTTATGAAAATTAAACTTTTGCTATATGTTACTTTGTTTGTCACTACATAAATAACAACAAAAGTAGCATAATAACGCACATCTGTGCCATTACAGCAGAGGGTCACTACTCTATCAGGTAACAACCAGTCTCATGTCTTTTGATGCATCCAACAGTATTCCATTTTAATGACATATATTTATTAATTATTTTGGAAAATAAATAAATATTCTGAATTTACGAGTGATACCTTTTATTCATTGTAAACTCAAAACTTACTGAATGGAATTTTTAGCAAATTCAAGAAGTTTTTCAACAATTCAAGGACCAGTCAAGGATAAATTCTATTTTTGTGACTGTCAAGGCAACCCCTAAATTCATGGATTTTTTAAAGTTGTGCAAACCATGTCCCCTCTATAGTCAGAAAATTTTACCACTTCTATAAAATGGAGGGGAGAAATTGTCCTCAAAATTTTCAGCTGAAGCCCAGATCCTAATCCAGATTTTTTATACTCCAAAACCAATTATATTTCAGTAATTTCGAGAATGAAAGCTATAAAATATTTACAGGACATTTATGCAGTATTTCCTGCTTATACAAAGCAAAAATTGTCCAAAAAAATGTACAAGGTAGGCACCCAGACTGCCTTATGTACTCTTATTTAAATCGAGTCAAACTGCAAACTGCATAGGCCCAGATCTGCAATAACAAAAAGCACCACTAGATCTGTGTTGATGCAGTCTGTTACACATAATCAGTAGAACAAAGAAAATAGACCCTGATCTGCTGGTGCATTATGTGATGCCAGATTAGGGTCTATGCTGATTGAAGTTGGACTTGTCTTATAAGCAAGTATATACGGTACCATACAGGAATACTGAAAAATATGTACAAGTATGTGATGACACCATACAACTTTCAAGTTGCAACCATCCCCACCCCAATAAAATAGGTACAAGTATGTGATGACACTACACAATTTTCAAGTTGCAACCATCTCCATCCCAATCTCCTCTATACCAAACCACACACTCAAAGATATTATCAACCATGAAACTGGTCGTTCACATTAAAGGAACAAACACATTCTTCTTATATTTGTCACACAGAGTTAACTTTTTATTCAATTAACTGGAAGATTTATGAGGAAGAATCAAAATGTACTAAAAGAACTTTTAAGACTTCACAAAGAAAAGCAGTAATACCCAAAGATCAAACGAAGAGTGGACGTTTTGAGGTAGAATGTAGTGTATTCCAATTTTTAAGTCTACTGCATTAAAATTTATTAGAATAACTAGATTACAAGGACAAATAAAACAAAACATCTCTTCTGATGCTGCATTAAACATTTAGATAATACATTAAAAGATATCAGCATTTGATTTATGAATACATAATATGCATATTTTAATTGTTTTGTATCAAACTGAAGACACTGGAGACAGAACACAAGATTTTCAGCTATACTACATGTTCTAAGGAAATAACGTTTTCATTATATTTTGTGGTAAAAGTGCAATGGCCAGTTTTTCTGAGGTTACATATGGTCAAGTTAAACATTATTTGAAATTATTCAGCTGATACTGGATGAAGAACAGAGTTACACACATAGATTACACACACATGTAATCACATAGTTACACTCAAAGATTACACATAATTACATAGTTACACACAAAGACAACATATAATTACATAGTTAAACACAAAGATTACAAATACAGTGTGACCTTCCTTTAGCATACTCTGTTATAATGCGAATTTGGATATAACATGATCATGGCATGGCTCCTGAACTTTCATATACTCTACATGTATTTTTCTCATGCACGAAAAAATTTCTTATAAGTATGAAAAAAAACATGTAAAAAGTTTATTATCATTTTGGGGAAGAGATCATGTATGAATTCAAATATAAGATGATCGTAGCATGGCTCCTGAAATTGCAAATACATGTATTATTATCGTACATGGAAAAAATGTCTTCCTATAAGTATAAAAAATAACCTGTAAAAAGTTTATTATCACTTTGGGGAAGACAGCACATATGAACTTGAATATAAAATGTTTGTGGCATGGCTCCAACAATTTTAAAATTTAACCATTCTCTTCAAGTTTGGGCGAAAATCAATATCAGAAATACAAGTATCTGAATCAAACTCAGGGCCTTTTGAAAACATTGATCTCAGTTTATTGTTCAAAGATGTTGGCTCATAAGTGTTTATCTTATTATTATTGATCCATGAACAATGAAGCCATTAAGTCTTCTTTGTGTTTGTCTTCAATGCATTCTGTACACAAATCATTGTATGCTTGTTCTTTAAACTGCATATACAACCAAGCAACAAACAATGCAGATTCTCACCTGAATTTATAAATCAATTAATTTAATTACACTGCTAATCATCAAAGTCAATTGCCAAGCTCAAACTTGTTCAAATTATAGGGCAACAAATTAGAAAACATAAAAAAACAAAAGTCACTAACACGTGCATGTGGCTTCTCTTTGTGTTGTTAGATGCAGTCAGTTGACCAGTGAATAATGTCATCCATTCCCTACAAAAATGCTCCCATTGTTGATTGAAAATTATTCTTGCTGTAGTCGTTCAAACAAGTAGGTGTAAAAGTTTTAATCTGTGGACATTTCAAATGAATAATGGGCCATGGAAATATAAAGCTATAATGTTAAAGTGAAGACTGAAGCCTTGGACAGGATAAAGTCTGGTATTAAACAATATGTGCTTGACTTTGCCAAGAGCAAACATGACAGTAATAGAAAGCAGCTGAAAATCAATTAGTTTTTAAAAAAACAGTAAAGTGATATGATTCACAAATGAGAAAACTTAGCAGTATGAAATTTATACAGACACCATTTATTGACCTTGGGACATATTGAAAGTAAATGTGCTTTATTATTCATTTGTTACATAATTTTGCTATTGTTTTCCATTCAATTCAGACACATAATGATCTGTCGCAAAATTACTGAATATTTTAAATCTCTGTGTGTGTGCATATTTTCGATGGAATTACTTGTATTGTGGATTCAATGTATGTGATGAGATTCACGTGTGAGAACACAAGTGTTGATACTCTACTCATGCTATACATTAGACATGTATATATAAACAATATCAACATACCAATACATGGTTCTCTTAATAAAGAAATATATTATATATGCAATCTCTTTGATTTCAATACATGCGTATTTCTCATTTAACATGCATTTATTTAAGATGGTAACTGCATCAATGAAGCATGTAGTTCAGCACCCACTTTTATTACCCATCCTCACTGCCAGTTTTTTGGGGGGTGCATGCATCATTATCTTCAGCTAACTGACCTGGTTGCTTATGACATGGTTTGTTTATAACACAGTTGAGTTCTATGGACCCCACCTACCGTGTTACAGCAGGGTCACACTGTAACTACTCAAATTAAATATTTTGCAGTGATTTGTTGTGGTTTTAGCTTTAGCTTAACATTTTGAAAATTGTCCTTAAAACATTTGCAAGAGTACACCTCAAGCTTTCAATGAAAATCGTTAAATGAAAAAAAAAGAAAATATACAAGACCTGAAAAATTACATAAAGTGCATGCAGGTATTAGGACCAACCAGACATCATAAGAAATCTTTTGATGAAAACCCAATATCAATATGACTTTCCATCTAAGAGAAGTCGCAATAACAAAATTCTCAAGATGGTTACTGTGGTGGCCATATTGAAAATCAGATCAACACAATTTTCATTTAAGACCAACTAGATGCGATACAGTACAGCTCACATGTATTTTCAAAACACCACACATCGTGGTGAGCGTGGAGAGAGAGTGGAGAGGATTAAGAAAAAAAAACTTCCACCATCTCTCCGCACATCCTGATGGAGTTACTGTGATGGCTCATGGAGAAATGCTGTGCACACCACACTTTCTCATGGAGTCATCGAGGATGAACAATGCGAAGTGGATGTGGTCTCTATCAAATGGGCATGGTTTACTGTATGACCCCTGCAAGCATGCTCTTTAGAGGTTTATGGAGAGAGAGAGAGAGAGGCACCAATTTATCTACATTGTTTTCAGATGATTATACACATTTCCTAGTTTGCATGAAGATTATGTAATAGATACAATACCAAATCAAATTTTAGATAATATTAACATAGCTGCAATGTATCGAAAACTGTACAATACTAGTGTACTGTTTTCATTTACAAAAGAAATTGGAACAAACTTGTGCACTGACTTGATGAGACCTTGTTGATCTTCTCTTGAAAAGTGCAAAGTTATCCAAATGTTTAAACATGAAAAGTAATCCTCTGAGGTATGTACATTTAAATTCCCGATGACAGCTGCTTTTGTTTAAAAAAAACCTCCACAACTTCCCCCCCTCACGAAACACAGAATTTACACTCAAATGCAACCACATGTTTTGATCTTGAAAAGTAATGACCCCCATTCATGAGGCTGAATATACATGTTCACAGCTATGAACTTCAGTTTAATCCTGACTGCATCAATACTGTATGGGACTGGTCATTTAATTTATTCTTCTTTCTGACTGGGGTAATTTTTTTATTCTTTCACTGATCACAAGATAAATTTGTTTCAAATAATATAACCCTTTGGAAACTTAAATGGTCTCTCTATAATAAACAACTGGTTTGAGTGGACGTTCTGCAGAAATAAAGACAGTGACCATTTTAAACACATCTTCGCCAGCCAAGGTTTCGACTTGCTAACCTTATCTACACCTTGGTGTATCAAGCAGATACTTTAGTGCTAGCTCCTACTCTATTGGATTTCATGAGTTGCCTCCCTTATTATGCAATGCCAACTAAATAACAGTGTGTAACAGCTGTGCATTGTGCATCAGCCAAAAATGGTGGATGCAACTGACTTCAAAAGGATACCATTGTAAGTTTTCCATCAAAAGTATGAATACATACCAGATAGAAACCAATTACTGGTGTATTTGAGTGAAAGGTATTTGTACAAAAACAGACTGGCAGTGAAAAATTGCTTATTGGTGAGTCCATTCAAGTTATGTGCTCCCTTGTCTCGATCATGTAGCAACAGTGTTCAAATCTGAACAACTTAATTCTGATTGGATGTGGTGGCTTGCATGAAGCACAGAAATACCTGCTTGATCCACCATGGTGTAGATAGGGCTAACATATCTGAACCTTGTCTCGCGAAGATGTTGTAAACACTATTATAAAATTTTAGTTTCAGAAGACAATGTCAATGTCAGCATGGGAAAGATACATTTCTAACACAAAGCCATCAGACTTGGATCATTATACCTTACGTCTCAAATTATGGTCTGATCATTAACAGAAGTTTGGTAATTATTCCTAATTAACCTGACCTTAATGTATTGTTGAAATGAATAACAATGTTAAAAATTTTCAAACCTTAAATGTTTATCAAATTTAAGGCATTCTGCATGGTTGTATCCATACGTGTCCTATTATTCAAAGCTGCCAACCCTCCAGACTTGCAATTAGTGAAAAGAAGGATAAAAATGAGTGAATTTTGAACACAATTAGTGAAAAATTATACCATGACACTAGCTCATCCATTCCGATTGTCAGTACTGCATTATAGGAAAATCCCGAAATAAAACTAAAACATTATTTATACTAATTACAAGTATAAATTTATTTGCATCCAAATACACCAACTTCACGCTATTTGTCATGATATGATGCTGTGACAGTCTTGAACTTCCTCAATTCAGTTATGATAAATTTGTTTTCAAAACAGTTCAGGCTTCTTGCCTGCTTTTTAATCTTGGTTACTAAAATTGTTACAAATTTTCAGCACCTAAGGAGACACTAAAGTTTGTCTTATTTTTCCTTACAATAGGAAATACACTTTCACTGTCATTGTTGTTGATCTCCAACTGAGAAAAGCAGGTTATATTCAACAAGTCACAAATAATGCTTCAGCATTGGTAGCTTGCAGGACTTGAGTAGGTTGGTTAAAGTACCCCAGAGCTGAAATCTGCTGGGTATTCTTCATTATTCCAATATCTATAGCTATGTGCTTTTTGCAAGCTGTGTGCTTTTTCACATCATTCTGCCACATGCTCATAGGGGCTCGCATTGTTGCTTACAATTTATCTGTCATACACATACTAATAATATTATTATCTAATACATGTATGATAGGTAAACTGTAAGCAATGATATGAGCCTCTGTGCACATTCCCAGTTCTAAACTTCATGGCATAACATTGTAAGAAAAGCATAATGTACATCGATGTTTGACGGCTGAATGCAAGGCCAATTGTTGGTGTACTCCAATCTATATTTCACTTTTTGTGGAATACATATCTTTTTCCATGGAGGTGAAAACATTTTAACTGTTGGTATTAATCCACAACATGAGACTTTGATCGATTAACGATTAGTGATGTTGGCGCATGCATGGACAAATATGAACTCGAGCAAATTACAAGACATGCTAATCTTTCAATATCTCAACAATTCCTACACTTGAAAAAGCTGTCTTCATTTGGTGTTTGTTTAAAAAAATTTCAGTTACTATGAGTATGTACATGTGCCAGATAAAAAAAAAAACAACAGTTGGGCCCCAGTTTTCTTCACGAGTATTTGTAAAACTTCTGTTCTAAATATAGATTATATACTTTACAATGGTTGCTACAGGGCAAACTGTAACATCTGAATATAGTTCTACTAACATCGCAACTAGCAATACAAGACCATTATGGGTATGAGTGGCCACTGCTGCTATTCTGACTTGCACTTACAGGATAAAATTTATTTTATTCATGATTTAAACCAACTGAGAATTTGGGAATTTGTGATTTTTTCGCATGTGTCGTGAATCCGTGAATCGCTATCTCGAGTTGTGAAATTCATGCCAAAATCGTGAGGGTTGGCAGGTCTGTATTATTTGTTTGTACTTGTAAGGAAAAATACAGAAACAAAATGTTTAACAAGATAGAAAAACTAATCAGTCACATCTAAATGATGCGTCAATAACCTAATCATACTGTAGCTCTAAGACATTTAATTATCTCAATGCAGTTTCCTGTCTGTGACTGTTGGAGCATTTGGCTATTATGATAAAAAACAAAACAAGCAAGCCAATTTCTTTCAATAGTATTTTGATGATTTCTGGATTTTGTATACTGTCTTGTGGCTAAAACAAATATAAATGTGAATGTTTTATGATACATTTAAATCTTTAAAATTATTTTGAGATGAAATAATGCAATATTTTAACAAGAGCTATGAATACAGAAAAAAATGCATGTTCTATAATTTTGGGTATTTTTACTTTCATAAGCCCTGCTGAATTTTGACCTTGAAAACTTATCATCTTGTGCAAGCCTGTTATAAGAGACCACAATTTTGTTTGCAGAAGGGGTGGTCTCTCAAGACTAGTTTTACTGCATTGCAGAATGACATGTGCTTGGAAATAGTAGGTTATTTAGTTCCAAGGCAATAGGTGTACAGTGCCTTGCCCAAGGACATACCACGGCAGCTGACCCAGACAAGATTTGAATTCACATCCTTTTGGTTACGAGTCTGACACACTAACCACTGAGCCACTCCTCTCTAAATGAAACATACAATATGGAACATAATGACCTACTACTCAGGAAAGGAATCAGTTCTCATCAGGATGCATTCACAAGTTTCAAGATTCTATATAGGATAGTGTGTATGTTATTACCAGAAGCCAATGTAGTCTTGAACCAAATGCAGAAACGTAACCCATGCAAGTAAAATATAAAATATAGGTTACAGTGACCTATTTTTGCATGGGTTTTGTACTAACAGAGATGCATAAATCAGCAAGTTTAATGACTAAAGTACAAACAGAAAAAGCAAACAGAACCAAAGCTGGTAAATTATGAAATATGAGTCAGTGTCCTACTTTTCAGAGCACAGAAATGAATGTCAGTCATTTCATAACCTGGTCGTTCCATAACCAGGATTCTTATCCAGCAGTTTTAAAAGATGTTTTTATACTTTAATTTCAAACTTTCTTTGGTAACGTTTTAACTTGAACATATACTATAATTATCACTCAATCATAACTGTTATTACAGCTTCATTATTTTTCTACAAGTTATTCTCCTTTGCTCATTTTCTCAGTGTTGTGTTTAATCATTTAAATCTGATTGATAGATTTGTAATTACTTTTCTTGCTGCCCAAGCTGTTCTGTTTTATTCATACTGGTCTTAATTTATAAACTTATTCTTGTGATTTTATGCGCTATAATACATATTTATTATATGCTCATTTTTTTCTCTGTTAACTTTACATTGTCAGAATCGTGCAATATTTTGCAATACTGAACTCCTCGCGCTCAATTCATACTGGATTCATGCGAATAAAGGAACTACTTTATATTGTAAACAAACAATTTGTTTCTGAATGAACTAATGCAGATGTTTAGTGGACTGGCACATACAAACTGCTTTGGCACATTCTGCGCTAACTTTTTTGATACAGTGTTTCAGATTTAGGCTAGCTATAGATGCCAGACAGAGTCCTTACAATAACATGCAAGTTATAAGACATAAACTGTCTTCTTTAGCTGGTAATAAAAATGGCAAAAATATACTTACAATTTTACATCCTGAATTTTTTTCAAAATGTACTTTAGTAGTTCTGCAAATCCGAATTACATGAGCCATGTCATGGGTTCTCAAGCTTGATTACACATTTCAAAATTGTACTGTAATTTAGAGTTTATTCCAAGTGCAGTTACATCCTTCTTACTGCACTCAAAATGAAATAAACATTAAATTCCACAGCGTTTTTTCGATAATTGCAATTGAAAGACTTCATATTGTTCCCACATTATGATCTGAATCATTCAATGACAGAACAGAAACACGCATGCCAATGTCAACACACTTCAATACGATTAAATTGGCAGATGCTGCTGGAATCCGATGTAAGTTACTTCATGTAAATAAATCCAGACCATAATCACGAAATTGCGTTGAATCGACAAAAATACCAAAACGTACTCATTCCAGATCAAATGGAAAAGTTGTTGCAATGTGCATTCATTAACAATATTACTCCAAATGTCAATTTTAAGTAGACCACACGTCATTTTCTTTCGAAACTTACGTCTAGCGTGCGACCAACTTCAAATTTGTCTGGGCGGAGTTACGTGCGCAGTAATAATGTTGTTGTGTAATGATGCAGCTACGCTTGTGTATTTAGTTTGGAATACAGCATACATTCAGTTACTTTGTTTCTTGTAGTGTATTTTTGTTTATATATTTAAGCCTTGGGTAGAATAAGAAAATGAGCATATAATAAAAAGGTTACTGCATTTGTATGGGAAAATATGAATTCATTTTGTCGGATGGATATACTGCACTCTCAAGGTCGTGCAGTATATCCATTCGAAAAACTCGTTCATATTTTCCCATACAAATGCAGTAACCTATAAGTATACAAACTGTTATTTTAAGATCCACTTAAGACTCGTTATATATTTTTTCTGATACTGGGTATGAAACATCCCAGTTTTGAAACGATCAGCACCTGCAGAAATCGTCAGGGTGTATCCTCTCACCCTATTTTAATGATTCCAGGTATATCAGTACCATAGGCTATACATATGTTAAATATAGGTCACAATGACCTTCTTTTGCTGTAAGGGTGTGATACTAGTAGAGATTTATACATTTGTACAGTTTGATGATTCTGCATGCAAAGTGCTTGGGATTGAACCCAAGCCAGTGAGGTACGAAATATGGGTCCCATAACCTACTTTTGTGACAAGAGTGTAGTAATATTTTCCAAGTATGGTGTCTGTGCAAGGATATAAAGTACAGTACTCAATGGTGTTTACTGAAGTGAGGTTTCAAAGTACATCAACATTAGTTATTTGATCAGACCTGAGATAAGGCACTGACAGTCAACAGGGCATTTGAATCTACTTATCTACTAATGTCTGGCATGTCTGACTCAGCTAAACTCTTTACAATTACTTGGACTGTATTTGATAACCCAGGCAACAATACAGCTGACACTTGCTTTGTAGAAACAAATAAAAGACAAATTTGGTGGGAAAAAGCTTGCATACTGAGATTCAGCTAACAGAATTTATTGCATGTAAAAATTAAAAATATGTGATTTCAGTGTTCTAAAGAACTATTACAATTGTGACGATACCATTTTTTTTCTAAACGCCAGTGATGTTTACTTGCACCTTTTGCCCATGAAATCAATAGGGTTCTTCTATGCCAAGTGTAAGCCAAACGTAAAGTGTGGTAATTAAAGATGGAGGAAAACTTGAGTTATTGTGCTGAAGTAATTTTTCATCTTCCAGTCCCAGCGATCCTGACCTTTGAACCCTGAAATTGACAGGGTTCTTCCTTACCACAAGTGAAAGCCATCTACAAAGTTTAGTAATTGTAGATTTTGAAGAACTGGAGTCATTATGCATAAACAAAGTTAGGAACAAACAGATGGACAGATGGATGAACAATATCATAACATTACATGCTCTGCCTTCTGGTGAGCATATAATAGAAAAAAAGGAAACCATAAAAGGGTGTTTGTTTTGTCATTGATACATATTTCCATACAAGCACAACTGCACACCAGAAAAAGATTTACCTTTCTAATCCCCCGTGTCCTGTTCCAGAGGAAATCAAACCAATCCGCCCACTTGCCATCTTCTCCTTTATTAGCAACTTCCTTCAGCAGGTAAAGGATAGTCTTCTCCAGGACATCTATCCCCCGCAGCTCATGAGGGAGGGGCTCCTCCTAGATAATATTACAAGCTATTAGATACAGAGCTTTACCAAATACTTATACACAATCTGTAAACATGGCAAAGGAACTTTCCAAACAGTCTAAGATCTGGAATAATATACACAGGTGTAAAAATAGGACATCTGGATGAAAATAAGTGCACATGGGCCTTCACAAAAAATATGCTCATGTATGTGTACAATGATAACAAGTCAAACACATCAAATTTTGCCATTTTAGACAATATATTAGTGGTCAAATTAAGTGATAAATATGGCTATTTTGATTTTTTGCTTTACTTCTCGTCTTAAAATTACACAGTAGTAGTATATTGTTAAATCTGGTTTATTAGTGTAAATATTTCAACATGAAAAATATATATAAATTTCACTACTGATAGGAGCTCAGTTGGTAGCAAATGTGATTCATAATCCATGGGTCATGGATTCAATACCCAACCAGGCCAGCTCAGGTCAAATGCCTCGGTGTATTCCTGGAAAAGGTACTTAGTGTTCTTTTCCTTGTCATGATATTGTCAACAATGTGTGTGTGTGTGATTTGGATTTTTAACGTAGCTTTAACAATTTTTCAGTCATATCGCTACAATGTCTGCAGTGTGGCAGCTGACAGTGATGTCTAGCACTGGGGCATCATGCCACAGACATGTAGCATGATGTCCCACCCAGTCACATTATCCTGACACCGGACTGACCAATCCTAACACTAACCTCTAAATGCTGAGCACCAAGCGAAACACCTGCTAGTACAATTTTTATAAGTCTTTGGTATGACTTGGCCAGGGTTCAAACCTGCAACCTCCCACATCCAAGGCAGATGCTCTAACCACTAGGCCACCAGAGTGGTCCAATAATATGTTAACACTGCCGTTAAAACCAGATTTTACAGCAAAATAACTAACAGTAGATAAAATCTCACTGTTCAAGATCAAGCTATATCACTTCATTACTAAGTCTTGACCTTATCCACTTGGCTGTCATTTATTATCATTATTAATTTAGAGTATGAATATTCATGGGTTCTGGTTACCCGACCAACCCTATTTTTAACCGCCAAACCATATTTTTAGCTGCCAATCCTAAATCTAGAAAAAAATCAAAAAAGGAAAAAAGACCAAAAATATTTCGTGAGAAAAATTATTACCAAAGATGATGTAACTATGATTGAAGTTAATTTCAGGGTGCAAATGACACTTCCCCCCCCCCTCGTTTTATGCTTCATTTAAATCCATCCAGAATGAACAAAAGACAACAAAAAATTCTGTAATAACCTACCTACCCTAAATATTTTTTCAATGTAACCAAACCACATATTTTTTTAATTTGACCTTATAAACAAAGTATAGACAGGAAGAATCAAACAGATATATGAAAATGAAAAACAGATGTCAAGAGGAAAAGAGACCATCAACAGTTGTCTAGATGAAAGACAGGTCAGTAAACAAAGACAGAAATGACTAACTGGCTTATCTGAAACACTGAAGCAACTTGAAAATCTATCTAAAATATGTGTATTCTAAACTTTTTTTATATCAATAACTTAAAAAAAACAATTCAATTAGATAACAATTGCAAAATTAATGAAATTTACACAAAGAAAAAAACTGTATATATTATTCCCATAAACCAAAATTAGCAATCAAGTTACTATTCAGGATAAGAGAAAGAGAGAAAGAGAGACTTGTGTTTAATTTATAACCGTTCATTGCTATTATCTTTTGAACCTCTAGCATATGTTGTATATGTACATCTGTACTTATCACATATGTATTATTTTGCATTGATAGTTACTGAAGTGAACGATTTACCTTTTTACCCCAATAATATCCAAATATACATTTTGTAAGTGATAGCTGAAAGCAACAATATTTACAACTTTAAGAGTATCAAAAACGTGTAGTTTGAGTTCATCGGTAAGCTCAATTTTACCTAACAAAAGTGTAATATTTTCTCCAATGCATTGATCCAGAAAATGGAGTCTGACTTTAATCTATAATGATTGGAATCACTTGTTTCATCCTGTACACTAAGGTTTATGATCTTGTAATTAACATTCCATATTCACAATTGATCTTAAAATCAACATTATAAATAAGGCAAGTATCATTTTTAGGATTTATGTAATTATATTTTGTATTTAAGTGCGGTTAATTCACCATATCAATTAGTGTCTTTAACTGATTCCATACAATATCAAGAAATATAAATCCCAATTTCTGTTCTAAAATTCACACCATAAGAATCAGATTTTTCAGTTTTTCATATCATCAATGCTTGTTTGCATTATTCTATAGTTATTTATCCACATAATTTTGTATTGTCCTCTTTCTTTAATTTGAGGCAATTTTCATAACAGAAATCACCTGTTTGTCCTGTTTCAATTTTAATCATACAAAGGTTAATATCAAATTTTCTCTACAATCTGCATATTTCTGATACAAATTAGCTATATTATGATTAATATTCAATTAATTATTATTCTACATTTAAAATGTCTTTGTAAATTCCTTATATATATGTATACACAACAGAACAAAGCAAAGATCTAAATTTTTTTATATATATAACAATCTTTTCTCCATGAGTTCTGACACTTCAAAACTTTTCACAAGAAAAGAATTATTAAAAGATATTCTTTTTCCCCAACTGAGAAGAAAGCTTCACAGCCCATGATTTTCTCAACATTTACTGTACTTTTTAATGAATGAGTTTCCTGTAGAAAATACACATCAGTGATTAGTAACAACAGGAAATGTTTAACATGTATGTATCTCCAGTACAGAAGCAACATAAATGATGGACTGACTGACAGACTGAGACTTTACTGTCGGAAAAGAATTAACTGTTGAGAACTTTAACCATTTCTGATAAACCAGAGTGATAAGACTTTTAAATTAGCCACTTTAGCAGCCACAGTGGATGTAAGATCAGAACCATTTCAGTTAGGTCCAACTTTATATCACAAGAAGTCTTTTGGTGGAAAGCACATTGATATGACCATCAATTCCTGGGAAGCAAATAACATGATTTTCAAGCTGGCTGTCAAGGTGGTCATAGTGGATGTCAGATCAAATCTTTTTTTTTAAAACCAACTTGCCGATGTGACTTTCCATTTAGGAGTAGCAACAAAAGGATTTTCAAGATGGCTGCCATGTTGGACATATTTGAGGTCAGATCAGCAACATTTTGATTCATACAATAATTAGACTTCTGGTTAAACCCCATGTTAATATGACTTTCCATTTAAGAAAAGTAGCAATAACAAGATTTTAATAATGGCTGCCAGTGCCATATTAGCATCGTTTTCACGTAGAACCAACTAACATCATAAGAACTCTTCTGGCGAAAGCATACTGTTGATATGATTTTACATCTAGGAGTAGCAATGACATGATCTTCAAGATGGTCACTGCCGCAGTCATATTGGCTACAAGAGTGGCAAAATTTTTATTCATGATCAACTAAATGAGAAGCCTTCTAGTGAAAACACATGCTGATATAACTTTCCCTTAAGGGGGCCCCAAGTGGCCGAGTGGTCTAAAGCGCTCTCTGTTGCGGATCACTGCCATCTCACCTCTGTCTGCGTGGGTTTGAGTCTAGGATTCGGCGAATGTGGATATGTGAGAAAGCTTGCCAGTAGCTTCTCGTGGGTCGGTGGTTCTTTCCGGGGATTTCCCGGTTTCTTCCTCCACCATTAATACTGGCCGCCATGTATAGCCTATAGTGTGCTGAAAAAATGGCGTTAAACCCCAAAACAACAACAAACAACAACAACTTTCCCTTAAGGAGTTGGTGCAATAATAAGATTTCCTAGATGGCTACTGTGGTGGCCATTTTGGATGTCCAGCTGGCACCATTTTCATTTAGGACCAACTAGACATCATAAGAAATCTTTTAAAGAAAGCCCCATGCTGTTATGACTGTCTATTCAGGTTTAGTAGCAATAAAGATTTTCAAGATGGCCACATCAGTGGTTATATTGAAATGTCTGTGGGGCACCATCAAAAGAAGTCTTCTAGTGAAAATCCAAATCATCAGAGGTAGTAGTGATAACAAGATTTTCAAGATGGCTGCCATGTTACAAGATATGCATGGCTGCCTTCAAACTTTCTTTTACAGTGTTCTCCATGATCTCACAAAATTATTCATATATAATGCACATGCCTGAAGTACCACATAGAGTTGACGAGAAGGTATTTTGGGATTCAAAAGACTTATCTTAAGATTCTACTATTTTCTCTTGTTCATGGCAGGATATTTTCATCATATGGCTCAGGTCAAAATGTAAAGTTTGCTTGTGGAAGTTCCCTCTGGTTTATTTGGTTCCTGGGGAAATTCATTTTCCCCAACCTGCTATATTTTTACTTTCCCCTCAATAAATCCTACACAATCTACCATAGACATACATTCCAAATGTTGACAATAATAAAACAGATTTATATTATCACCATCAGTTCCACGAACATCTTCCTCATTCCGTCTAAATGAATGATCATCCCACAGAATTTAAACATTTCATCTATATCATGTGACTAACAGAAGTCCCTGTATTCTAAGGATTCATGCGTTTTGACTACAAGACAAACTTTGCAAAAGTCTGTCTACAAGCAAAGGACATCTATGAAAATCCATTTTGCAAGAGTTCCCAATAATAGCAACTTGCAAGCAAAATGATGACTAAGAAGATTTTTCTGCCCATTTTTGCCAAGTCTAGTATTTCATGAATTATTTTATTCAAAACACATTGCTTTCTCTAAATAAGACTGAAAATACTGTTTGTCTGGAATGATTAATAAAAACTTTTTGGTGTTAACAAAAATAACACACTCCACTGTATCCAACCTGCCTTTAATTTAGGTACAAAGCAAGAAAGTTTTAACAGTAAGTTTATTCCATAAAACCTGAACATTGTCCTTATTCTAGGGTGTGAACAGGCATAGGAATATGAACACAGATGTCAAAGTGACCATTATATTGTGCTTCTACCAAGGCTGGGTTGACAAGAACAAAAAACACTACTGCTTAGCAATCAATCTGTAGGTCTTACTTTGCTGTTAAAAGTGACATCCTCATCGAATTCTGCCCTCAACATACAGGTTTTGTAGAATGTGTTGTCTCACTTGTAGATTCTGTGCTGTGATATAATCACACACACCCCACATTGTATATGACATGCAAAATGTTTAACAAAGAATCTGTGTTGAAGCTGCTGTAAATATGACACTGATTTGATGTTTTCATGAGAAACAGATGTCTCACACAGTACCTTAAATCTTAATTAAATGTAAATTGTAACAAAGGTGTGATTGACTGATGGATGAACAGGTAGACAAAAATAAGACTACATACCAATACCACTGTTATGGTTTTTCGAGCAAATGAGAACAAAGTCACAAACCTGATCAGGTGAAGGTCTCAGATACTCTTTAACAGCTCTGCTATGATCAACCCATGGATTCTTCCCAGGCTGAAATACAAGTTACAATTTTCATTACAAAGCAGCTTTACTGATCCACAGGGCTAGCAAAATCTCCAGCCAGCAACCCAGGGTCAAAGAAGGATATCACAAGGTTACTAAATTGTATACAGGTTGCAAATGATTTTACTTTAATTCTCCCCTGACAAGTACATCCCTGATCATAAGCCCATATTCCACTAACATAAAACTGGCATATTTTCATAGAAAAAAAACTTCTGTGAATGATAAGACTAATCCAACTTCATATGGCACTGATTCTGTGGGGTTTAGTGCCATTTTTCAGCACATGACAAGTCATACATGGTGGCCAGTACATTTGTTGGAATAAAAGTTCAGAATGAACCAAAGACCCACAGGATGCTAGCAAGCTTTCTCATATAAAACATTGGTTGAGCCAAGACTTAAGCTTACATGAACAGGTCTGAGATGTGAAAGTGACCTGTAAGGACAAGTGCCTTAGCCCACTTGGCCACCCAG
The DNA here is from genome assembly GCA_016617855.1 of Megalonaias nervosa. Lineage (NCBI taxonomy): Eukaryota > Metazoa > Mollusca > Bivalvia > Unionida > Unionidae > Megalonaias > Megalonaias nervosa. The sequence goes on from JAECUM010001735.1 coordinate 105,386, forward strand.
GACCCTTCAAGTTTACAAAAAATTTACAACGCAAGTTCCCTGGGTTTATCACAAAAGGCAAAATCAATATATATTCATGAGACATCAAGAGACGACATATCCCTTGAGTCCCCATTTTTATGTAAAAACTCTTACTTAAAGTACCCTATGGTCCACCACTCAATTTTATACAATTTGTGATAATACTATGGTCCAGCACTCCTAATTTTATACTACTTATGATATTACCCTATGGCCCAGTACTCTCAATTTTATGCTACTTATGACAGTGTGTGTGTGTGTGTGAGATCTGGATTTTTTAACATAGCTTTAACAATTTTTCAGTCATATTGCTACAATATCTGCAGTGTGGCAGTTTATAGTGATGTCTGGCACTGGGGCATCATGCCACAGACATGTCGCATGATATCCCAACAAGTCACATTATCCTGACACCAGGCTGACCAGTCCTAACATTAACCCCTTAATGCTGAGCACCTAGCGAGGTAGCTGTTAGTATCATTTTAATAAGTCTTTGGTATGACTCAGCCGGGCTTCGAACCCATGACCTACCGCAGCAGAGGCAGATGCTCTAACCACCTGACCACTGGAGCAGTCCACTACTTATGATCGAACTAATGGTTCAGCATTCTCAATTTTATACTACTTATGATTGTACTCAATCATCCAGGTTACCACTCCATTGGCTCCAGTGGTTTGAGTCACTCATATGATTTAGAAACAAAATACCAGCCATGCACTTAAATACTTGAGAAGGAAATTTCAGGGGCTGAAAATAAGGTCCAGTACAAGTGGATCTTGATTAGTGTCTAGTCCTGGGCTTACTATGTTGAGTTGTTTTGTAACTGTATTTATCAATTTTCTATTATCTTTCCAGACCTGCTAACCCTAACGAGGCCTTCTCAGTAAGGCAGTAATTTTTTTCCCCCTAAATTGGACCAGTTTACAGTAAGGTGTAACAAATATCATGTACTCTTATTATCTGAATGAAAACATGCATTTAAAAGTCCAAACATGCGATTGAAGACTTATGCAGCGACGGTAAATATGTTCAACTCAAAAGTTTCTAAAGTTTACTTGAAGTTTAATTATCTCCAGTACATCTTCATAAAGTGCAATTCCAAACCCTACAGACCTCAATTTGACGTAATCCAGCTTTAAAAAATATCACGTAGGATGTGGCAAATCATCTTTCCCGCCATGTGACATATTCATACCAACACAAGTTGTCCATTAAATTTAAATGTTACCCTTCCTTACTTTCCCGCTAAGAATCTGCATATTCCATTGTATTCTTTAGTACTATGAAAACTTTTTAGGAGGTTTATTTTCCCTTTTGTCCTGACATATCGCTTGTTGAACGACATTTAAAAAAAATAACAGCTTGATCATGCAGATGCCTTGCATTCACAATATACATGCAATTTAAATCTTTTGAGGTACTCCAGTAAAGATAGTCTGGTTCCCTCGCCTATTCAACTGAATCAAATATGAAACATGAATGATTCAAATACGGAAAAGCCAGTATCTGGATCTTACTACAAACAACTGTACTGCCATCACTTTTGCTTTTATTCCGTTAAGTCCCTATTTTAAGGGTCATTTCCATAAGACTTAACGACAAAACTGTAATGGTTGGCTCTTGTATAATGTGAAATATACCAACATGTATGCTTGTGATTTGTTCCAATAATGGCAATTTTAACTTATCAATTAAAAAATGAACACCAATCTCTTTTTACTGCAAATCATGACTTCTGACCACATCTCTGGTTTTCAACAGTGCTATTACTTACTGTCTGAGACTGGTTAATTTGAGATATGAAAACATTAAACTTGTACAAGATCCTGAGGAGTCCTTCCTATTACATCTTGCTGCATACCAGAGAGCACAAGACAATCAGACAATATAGGCAGCTAAAAAATTACAGTACTATAAAACGTTTTCATGTTCTCGATTTAGAAACCAGTCTCCCCTGCATTCATCACACAATAGTGTACATGATGTTAACAATGATCACTTTATCAGAACTATGAAAGTCTAGACCATAACATTTATGGATTAAGGATATATATTAGATGATGCACAATGGACTACATATGGAAAAAATTTGGCAGGTACATGTAAAAAATTACCTGGTCCCAGATCTTGGACCACCGCTATCTTCAGCCCCTGAACTGATATTATCTTTGCAAGATACTTATCCCCTAAATAAAAGCAAAGAACTTACCCATAATCTGTGAGATTTATAATTTGATTCCTAAATAATATCTAGAACAGGCTCATAAGGTTTAAATGGATTTTGTTATCTTTGTTTCAATAGTAGCCAAAGTCTAGTACATTCTAAGTTCATTTTGAATATCATTCAATAATTTTCCAATAGTAAGTTAAGATACACTGTAATATCTTACCACATTTTCAGTGCCTGGGATCATCTCATATACACTGAGACGCCTTGATTCCTCTCTGTAGTATCTCTCTCGCTCTGGACACATGTCTAGACAAGTTCCTACATATGCACCAGACATGTCTTTCTCTCCCTTCTGTTTTTTATGCACTGAAAATATAAATATGAAGCAAACATTATTCAATACCATGTCACATAAACATACAATCTGTCGAGTGAAAAGAATACAGGTTTGCAGAAGTTTTGTTATTTAATCAATATATATATATATATATATATATATATATATATATATATATATATATATACATTTTAACAATGTTTCAATAGGATCAAACTCTTATAAGTTGAGTCCAACTGCAAACAACAAAGATTCTGGTCTTCCACAGCATAAAGTGCTATGTTCTTTGTTCTAATGATCAATCCTAACAACTTTACGGACCCAGATCTGCTCTCACATAAAATACTGGCAAATAAGAGTCAATGGAGTTTGCAACTGGACTTGACTTATAAGCAAGTACCTATGGTACATATACAGTCACTAAGGGATAACTGTACAAAGTTTTCAGATTTTCGGACTAATATGGGTGGTTTTTTATGTCATATTTACCAGAAGCATCACTGATGATGCCTTAGTGGAACCAATAAAGCATAACATTTTCTTTTACATTATAACCACAATATACATTTGTAAATCTGAAAGCAATACTTTCATACTTCAGAAAATTTGGTCCACAATCAATATGATGCCATGATGTCATTGATTCCGACTGCATCTTGTAGATGTTACTGCCTGACATTTGATGTTCAATAAATCATAAATCATTATATTGCAACAAGGATTTTCATCACACACACTGTGGAAGCCATGGCAGCTCAGTGGTTAACATGCCTGACTTGCAATGGAAAGGTGCATGTTCGAATCCTACCATCATACCAGCCATGGTGTGTCCTTGGACAAGGTACTTTACTCTAACTGCCTTGGCACTAAATAACCTACATGTGCTGCTGTGCTGCAAAGCACCAAACCAAACCAAATCAGACACATTGTGTGCAAGACAGATAATATATCCATATGTGAAAGCAACTCATGACATTTAAATAATAATCTAAACTAATGAGACCATGCTATTTCAAAGACGGCATCACAATTTATGGGAAATAACTCTATGAATACTCATGTCCTAGCTTGCTAAAGAATGCAACAAGTGGTGTCCAAAAATGTAATATATGAAATGAACTAATAAAACGCTTCATTGTTCATACCCATAAGTACTATTCATCTACAACAAAAAATAAAAACTTCATTTATTAGGACAGGTAACTACTATTTACATTTGGTAGTCATTCATGAGAACAAACAGTTGAGAAAAAACAACCAATCATGTCTACCAATATAGGTGGGAGGCAGACAGAGTGATCTCTCCCTAAGATACATGGATTGGCACCCAAATTCCATCTAAATTTCAGTTACTAGCAGAATGCACATTCTGTCTGTAGCATATTACTGCAGGGGGGTTGTCAGGATGTATCCATATTATTGAAGAAATGTATTATACTCCAAAAATTGGTTTCTTCTTCAACCACATTACCCAATTATAGTACCATAATAATCCCAACTGTTACAATCTATTGTAAGAGCATTCACTGCCGAGGCCTTCAGATCTGGGATCAGGGAGACAAAGGTTGGTTGTTTTGCATTCCACACTGTCAAAATAGATCCATCTGTGGACATATCCTGCAGGTACAGAGTCAACTGAATACTGAGGAATGAAGAGACCATTTCATTTGTATCAGTCGATGCCTTTGGGACAACTAGTCTGCTAATACATTTAGTCTGCCTGGAATGTGAGGGACTTGAATATGAATTTATTGTTGATGACAACACCTTAGAAAATCCAACACCAGGAGGCAAGAAAGGTCTGAGGATTTGGTCTCCCCTTGCCTTTTCAAATAAATCACCACAGTAGAGTTATCCAACAGAATTAGTACACTCTTTCCATATAGTGACTCCTGCCACCAATGCAATGCTTTCCTTTTGGCTTTCATCTTTAGGATATTGATGTGTAGCAGTCAATCCTGAGTGGGCCACAATCTACTGGACACTGGCACTAATTTCCATTTTATTATGATACTCATTACACAATACTTGATTTGAATTTTACTAATCTGAAAATAATAAAATTATATATTACTGCTAAGTGCTGTGTCCATCAGTGTTAATTATATTGGGTGTTTACTTGGATGTATATTGCTTCGACTTTCATAGTCCAAACAAATCATATTGAATATTTTGTGTTTTGCTGCATAAACACTGTGTTTGTCACAATAAATGTTTTGATCTGGTTTGTACATGTTTTTTTCATAAGCCAGATCTAATTCCCAAGTGATATTTCCCAGGTTATCTGCCAGTGCATACGGGTTGATAAGCCTTAGCTTGTAATGGCAATACTCACTTAATTTGTCCAGCTGACAATGCTGATCAACACACCAATTTTTTAAACTTATTCAATGCCAAGCAGAGTCCTGCAACTCCCTGTGCATGTTCAACCTTAAGCTTTTAGCTTGCAAAGGCAGCACTTGCTATGTTTTCTAAGTTGATAACCCATTTGACTGAGCCACAAATTTGATACTTGTTCGATACCTATTCAGTAACAGTGGGTGCTTATTTGAACATCTGTTCAGTTGTGGCATATCATTTAGTGAATTTCGCAGACTGTATAATCAAACTGTCACTTACAGAGCCCAAACTAAGTCTCTTATAAGCACCCACTGCTGACAGTTAAGCAATCAGAGTCTGATGATGCTTATGGTGACCAGACAACAGTGGAGGATTTCAGAACTTTATTTGGTGACATAAATGGTAAGGATGAATTCTTAGACAAAGAACCAGATGATATCTAAGCAGTGACATTTATAGGATACTGTGAATCACAAAAGCGTGGACTTTACTTTCATTATTTATTTTGTAAGACATGAAACTGACATATTATGTCAATCAGATCAAGCTGTACCACTATTTGTATACCAGTATGTGACCTAAAACAGAATGAATGGAATTATCATATAAATGGATTTAAAATATCAAGCATATGGATTTTTATTAATTTTGCAACAGTGATAGACATGAAAGTATCAGGACATGTCCTGCCTGCCTATGGTATGTCTTATCAGTTTTGTGCAGAAAAACTTGTTCCAGTCAGGTTGGAGATTAAGTTCAAGGTCATAGTTTGTTATGAATGGGTATCTAATGTGGACTAACTCAGCATGGCACCTGCTGTCAATTCTCAAATTAAGTAGTTTTGCAGATAAAAGGTTTATTCCCATTTCTGTTGATTTTTTATGTATATTTGGGTCTCGTTTGATGAACCTTTATTACTGTCATTGCCACGATCTTGTGTGGTATTCACCTGTAATGGACTTAAAATTTTACCAATTTATACTTGTTGTTAGCAGGTAGGTTCGAGTCTAAATAAATGGTGAAGAAACCTGAAAAATGTTTGTCAAGCAAATATTTACAATTTCTACATCCTCTTACAAGCATAAAAATATGCTGTGAATAGATTGTCATCTTACATGCAGACAAATGAACCTTGAACAATATTATTTAATACCAACTTACTATCAGAATGACATTATCCTTCAACCCCATACAGTAATTTTGAACGGTATAGCCATTGGTGCTGTCATGAAATGGTGTTAAACTCTGCACAAGCCATACCACACTACACTCTCCACTACTGCAACTATATCATCCTTCCTTTAAAAGTATTCCCTTTCTGTGAACACAAAGGTAATATAAACAAGACATCCTTGTACATATATTAAATGTTTTCAACATAAATCAATTTCAGCAACCATGAGCCTGAATAGTGTCACATTCCAACAGCAATGCAACTGCTTTAAGCTTCTGAATTCTTGAATTTGCACAAGAATTTTGGTCCTGAATATTGTAATGTTAGTTTTCATCCGATTCCATGGTTTCCTCCACTCAGTGGACCCAGTTTCACATGAACATATAATTACTCCTGAGCATGTTTTTAAGTTGTTAGAAACCAGGAATGAAAGATAACTTAATTTTTAACTGCACTAATTAAGTACTTACTCTGCCTGATGTATTTGTCCTGCATTTCAAGAATATGATTCCTTTCAGCTGTTGTTCGGCCAACACCATTGATGAAGTTTGCAAGAGAAACTGAAAAATATGGTTATGCATGTATTGGTGCTTAACAACACATCAGCACCAGAATAGCTATATAGTGCTGATGATGAATATAGATATCAGTGAAAATCTTTTGTATTATGCAAAATATTTTCTTTTGCAACAGCATGAGAAGCTCATACATGATAGTATACATGATATTACATCTGTAAATATATTTATAATATATATTTTACAAATCAATGACTCTGAAACACATTCTGGCCATCATTATTCAATTACATGAACATTCTACATTATAGGTCCATCAGACTGCGATATTTTTTTTACCAATGTGCTGAAAACTGGCAAAGGTACAGGAAGCAACATGTTGAAATAATTTTACACTGTACAGCTTGAATCATCTTTTTCATAAACCCAGAAAATACGAAATACTACCATGTATAATAAATGACTCCTTAAAAGACGTCATTTTCATAAGGTCTTAAGAAGAGACATCTGATGGTAAAGTACCTGTTTCTGTCTTGATCATTTCCGAGGCTGATGCTGATGGTGTTGGACTGGTTGACTGCTGCCTGGTCTTCTTTTCCTGAATTTTTTCCGTTTTTTTTACTGCACTGTCTTTTGGTCTACTTAATGCATTGACTTTATCTCCCATAAGATCATTTGTGCCACTCATACTGCGGAGTTCTTCATTCACCTCAGAGTCCTCTTCCCAAGAGGGGCGTTTTGTGGATGTTTTTGAGCTTGTACCTAATAATAATATTAATAACATTAACAGGTCTCCCAGGGACCCATGGTCTTGAGTCAAATAAACATGACATCTGTAAAAAAATGTGCAGTTCTTGTCTGTGAGACTCAAACCCATGTGGACAGAGGCGAGATGTCAGTGATCTGTAACTGTCAGCACCTTAGACCATTCAGCCAGGTGGGGCCCCTCCACTGGTATTTGTCAAGTGCAGTTGACTACCAGGCTAGCATAAACAAGCATGTGATCCATGTGGCTTCATTCCTACCTAAATGAACTCCTGGTAGCTGTCATTTTTGAGTGGTCAGTTGGCCATTCTAAAGGCAGTATGATACAAATATAACACAATAACATAATGAAAAAACATCAAGATACAGGGTCATGTTTTGGGTGAATTTCAGTATGTGATTAATTTCAAATGTACTAATGCAATTAACAGCTAAAATTAAATATGGATAGGTTAACATTTGATTACAATATTTTATTGTAGTTTAACTTTACTGTATAATAAGATCATGAACTACAAACATATATTTTCTAAAATTTTGGTATTCATTATACATACCTTTTTAAGGAAATACATGCAAAAGTAGTTCAGTTAATTTCCATGTATTGTTAATCAACACATCCAATTAAGTTTTTCATCAAACTTGTTTTTTTAATGTCTGTAGAAGGGAAATAACTCTTGTGAATAAAGTTCTTGTTAGGAAAAGGTGAATATTTGTTCAGTAATACAATCTATTAAACAAAGGAGAGCTCTGACACTGGCATTTGGATGTACTTTCATATTTAAATGGGCCATGAATGACAGAATAGTCTAAGCTTAATAATTATTCATCCCATACACTGCATAAAGGAAATAACTCTTGTGAATATGTGTGTCTGTGTGTGTGTGTGTGTGTGTGTGTGATTTGGATTTTTAACATAGTTTTAACAATTTTTCAGGCATATCACTACAATGTCTGCAGTGTGACAGTTTATAGTGATGTCTAGCACTGGGGCATCATGCAGCAAACATGTCGCATGATATCCCACACAGTCACATTATCCTGAAACAGGTTGACCAGTCCAAACACTAACTTCTTAATGCTGAGCCCCTAGTGAGGCAGCTGTTAGCGCCATTATGACTTGGCTGGGGTTCGAACCTGCAACCTCCCGCATCCAAGGCAGATGCTCTAATCACTAGGCCACCAGAGTGGTCAACTCTTGTGAATAAAGTTCTTGTTATGAAAAGGTGAATAATATTTGATCAGTAACACAATCTCTTAAAAAAAGGAGAGTTCTGACACTGCAATGTGGATATACTTTCATATTTGAAATGGCCATGAATGATAGAATAATTATTCATCCCATATATTGAATAAGGTTTATCAACGTATTTAGAAATGTTAGCAAATAAAAAAGCTTCTACCAAAACCACAAGAAGTTCTGGGAGCAAGCTTGTCAGTGAATTGTTTTAGATTCATAATGATTCATTCCAGGGACGAACAAAAATTACACATGGGTTGTAGGAAATATGGTTTCATTTTAGACATCTGTGTGCCAATGACATTTGTTTTTGATATCTGATGACGAAACTTTCCACCAGTGCTGACAGACTACATAAAAAGTACCCCCAAAAATAAAGACAGAAGACCACTGTGGTGAATTTTAAACTGACTAAACTCAGATTAATCCCAGGCAACTGAATAAGATGTCCTCATTGTCAAAGAAGCTTAGGCCTATCAATTTCATGGGCTGATAGAAACGTGTTGCTGACTTTATCAGTTGCACTTATGAAGAGCACATGGTTGATGATCAATGATAGAAACTGTATATATAATATGTATTCTTAAGCAAAAACATCTGTATTTGTTTTCAGAGTAGCATACATAAATTAGAGGCAAAATGTTGACTCAAATGTCTGGAACCTACAATGGGAATGGTTACTCAAGCATGAGGTATTCAAATCCAAGTAGGAAAGACTCCCAAAAAGAAAGACTATGGCCACAGGCACTCAGTTTATGGACTTCTAAATTTCTGCAATAAATATTCAGTTTTGCAGCATTACATACTTTGAATCATTGTTGAATCAGGACAGAGCATGTTTTTCTACAATTTATTTTTTCATTAAAACAGCCATGTCTTGAACAGTGAATATGGCTAATTTAGCAGATAAGGCACTTATTGGAATCTGTGCAATAGTCACTTTTGGTAAAAACTGAATCAAAATGTATAACGCTGGAACAGTGAATATTTACTGCAGAAAATTCATAATTCCGTGATTTGTGTACATGTGAATGATTGATATATGTTACAATTTCTTGAATAAACAAGAAACTGGTATGGATATTTGTGACCTCTGTTTTATTTAAATGACCAGACTGTTTTACCTGGTATGGGCTACTGGGCCCCACTTCTTCCACTTCAGGAAAGAACACGGAAATATGAGCAAATGAAAAAGCTTGAGCCAAAACAACTGCACACATTTTCTATGACTGCGACTGTAACCCCATGGTCAAAGAGCAAGCAAACATGTTGCTGAAAGAAATGTCTTAACTTCATAATAATTCGTGCCAGCTAGGATGAGATTATCAAAGGTTTTGGAAATATATGCTAATAAACAAAAATTGTAAACCAAAACCTTAACTACTGATACAACCACTTTAATTATTTTATTTATTGTTGATGATAATGATGATGATGATGACATTAATAAAATATTTCAAATTTTTGGCATACATGCTTGAAAATCAGTCATATTTGGGAGCATGCTTAAAAGCCTATAGAAAAACAATCAAAAGAATGACCCAAACACCCAACCCCAGATGTAACTATCTGAAATATAAAATTAACAAAACTGTGCAATTTCATGCCTTTGACCTTTCATCTATTTCAGACTCAACAGTGATCTGCCCTTTTTTTAAATGTAATGCAAATATAAAGGTGATAAAAAATAATTAAAACTATATTTTAGATTATTTTTTAGCATTTCATCAACTACAGAAATTACAACTGCATCATTTTGTACATCCAATCTTTCACAGAATTCACAATGCTAAACCTCCATGAGATAAGAAACAAGAAGAACAAACATAAACATAATGGTTACATCATTTCAAGCTGTGCAACCAATATGAATCTGATGTCAGTGAACAACCATAAATCAATGGTTGCATAATAGTAAGCAAGATAACAGGCTGTAATTGACAAGCTTTTACCTTCACTTAATCGCTTAATTCCTTTCCTTTCTTTCTTGCCTTCATCTTCAGAGGTTGCCACTGTGGAGGAGGTTTTCCCGGGGGATGAAGACCCATAGGATCCCCAGAATATTACCAATTGAGGAATTCCCCTACCCAGGAATCGACCATAAGCTTTGGCTTCTTCAGCAGCCTCCTGTGAAAAAAGGTAAATATCATTAAATATCATTATTTTACAGGGCAGGTCTTATGTAGATTTCTTGTTAATGAACTTCTTAATATTAATAGCAAAGATACTTTAGGGGTGAGGTGGAATCATGCTATGTGTCAAAGGTGGGCAAGGAAAACAAGATGTGGTTTTCCTATGATCCAAAACTTACCCAGACCCCTGTGAAGAGAAGAAACTTCTCCAACAAATCCTGATCTAGCCTGACCCTTGCAACTATGAATTAATTTTTTCCTGTCCTTACTTTAATTCATGGACTGGGAATGGGGTCCTAGAAATGATCTTAATTCACTGACTGGGAACAGGGTCCTAGACAAGAATGATCTTTGATTCAAGGACTGGGAATGGGGTCATAGACAAGAATGATTTTTAATTCATGGACTGGGAATGGGGTCCTAAAATGATCTTTAATTCATGGACTGTCAATGGGGTCCTAGAAACCAATTTTTCCTAGTAAAATATGTTTTTTGAAAACACTTACCCAATCATAATACTTTATAAGTTCTATCACTATCTTGCAAATCCAGCCCTCCCACATACTACTTTTAGCTAAAGGGAGCTAAAAGTTGTCTGCCAAAATATATATATATATATATATATATATATGAATGACTTTGAGGCACAGTGGAAGAATATCCCAGTTATTACTGGAGTGGAGGGCACGCTCCCTAAGGATATTACTGCAGGGAAGCTGGGAGATTTATGTGTATTATGATTGGTTAAGTATTTTCAAAGAAACATATTTTACTGTAAAAAACTGGTTTCTTATTCGAATACATTACCCAGTCATAATACATTAGGAGAATAGGTAAGAGGTGGAGGAAGGTACATCCCCTTACCCTGGAGATATCATCTCCGGTCCCCTAAGGTATTGAGACAGTTTCTAGGTCACCGACTGGAAGAGACTCCATCTGTTGAATCATGGATTCAAAAGGAAGAAAAATTTCCCCCCCAAATCCAGCTAAAGTCATGAAGCCACATCCTAAGAAGCTGTCAATAAATCTAGATGGGAGACCTATGTCCTACCAGATCGAACTGGCCTCTCTGAGATGACAGATCTCTGAGATAAAAGCTAGAGAATGTGGACTCCAATCTCCATCCCACAGCCTGATTGATGTCGGTTAGCAAACAGTTCTGGTTTGATGCTTGGCTGGAGGCAACTGCTGGAACCTCTTGAGCTGAAGTGCATAAAAGTTCATTGAGCTGGGGATTATTTCCCTATATGCTAAGCGAATAACCCCCTTACTCCAGGATGTGATATTCTGTTCTGATTGATACTCCTGTCCTTTTATGAGAAGTAGAAAGAGGCATGATCGCCCTCAACACAACGGCTCTGTTCGTATTAACGAATCACCTGAAAGCCCAGACTGGGTCTTGTAGGTGGCCTTTTGGTGCTGTGTCCAGATGAGACAGAGTGTTTGTGACAACGTTTTAGCTACCTGTGGAAGAGAGATGGTTCTCAGCGATGAAAGAGGATGCCATCATGAATAAGACTGACCCATCTTGTCGGAATTGGGTCTGCTGATAGGGCATGTATTTTGAAAATTCTGCCTGCAGTTGGTAATGCCATGAGGAAGCAGGTCTTGTATGAAAAGGAGTGCCAGAGATGCCACTGAAAATGGTTCAGAAGGAGTTTTATCCAGCCAGGTTAATACCCAAGATAGGTTCTGCTTTGGGCCTAGGGTTAACATTTCTGGCCATGTATACATAAATTTGGTGAGAAGGTCAGAGAAGTCCTGGGTTTGTCCAATATCCTCTCTCTGATGATGATGAAAGGTATCAGTGATTGTGAAGCGTTAACCTTGGACCCTACTCAGCATTAAGTTGCTCTCTTCGAACAGCCAGAGGAGGAAGTTAGCTATCTGCAGTATCAATGCCTGGGGAGGTAAGATATGTTCATTTGCGCACCACTGGGTGAAACTGTGCCATTGACTTCATATGCTTCAAAGTGGAGGGCTGTCACGCCTGAGCACTTCTCTCCACGACTAGTTGCGAAAATGTGTAATTCTGAGGGCCTGTTTGAGATGATCCAGACATACAGGTTCTGGGCTCTGGACTTGAATGACACAACTGCCATTGTGGTTATATAAGTAGATGAAGGAAAACCTGAATTCTGCAGGGTTTCCAATGCAAGACTGATGAGGTAGTTAATCCACAGCTCCTCCAGATGGAGTGGTGTGATGAGGATGAGGCTTCAGGCTGATTCCCTTTTCTGTATCACTTTGGAATCAGAGATTATGAGGGGATGGTTATGAGTTCAGGTTGGTCCAATCCAACGATAGGGCATTGACTGCTGAAGCTGCTGGGTCCAGGATGGGAGAGACAAAGGATGGGGTTTCGGCATTCCCAACTGTTGCAAACAGGCCCACCAATGGTCAGTCCCCTTGGGCACAGATCTGAGTGAGAATCGAGGGATGGAGAGACCACTCCTTCTGTACTAGTCAATTGTTCCATGATGAAGGGTCAGTCAGTGTGCTGAGGAGTCCTGGATATGGTGAACCTGTATGGCTTGCTGAGGACAACACCACTTCAAAAAGTCCCACACCATGATGCAAAGGTCTGGGGACTGTGGTCCTCCTTGATGAAGATAAATCACCATCGTAGGATTGAATTCCTCCTTGTTTGAGATAAGTCCCACACCATGACACATAGGTCTCGGGACTGGGGTCCTCCTTGTTGCAAGAGATAAATCACCATTGTAGGATTAAGATAAACCTTGTTGTTCAGATATGTCACCACTGTAGTGTTGTCAGACAGAATGAGAACACCCTTGCCATTTAAATATTCTTGCCCCCAATGAAAGGCATTCACAATGGCCGTCCTCTCCAGAATTATTGATGTGAAGGTGTCTTTCCTGGGGAGGACATGCACCGACGGCATCCCGAAATGATGGCAGTGGGCAGGCTCCCCAGCCTTTCATACTTGCATCAATACAGACTGTAATCTTGAGCAGATGGACGCGTAGATGCATACCCGAAGTGAGCCACGTTAGGTTGCTCCCAATTCCACCTATGATGCCTCAATCGGGTGCAGATTTTGAGAGGATGGTCAAGTGGGCAAACATGAGGACTCCATTCATGCAAAAAAAACAGCAGCAATGCAGTAGAAGGCGACCTAGGACCATGATGTTTGCTGCTGCTTGGAGCAATCCCATGTGGATAGAATTTCTCAAAAGTAAGGTGCTACCATGGGTTGTTTCAATGCCCTATCCTGAGAGAGACAAAATATGGTGTCTGAGTATTGAAGTCCATACCTAGGTGAATGAATAGTTGAGATGCTACTAGGTCCGATTTTCCTTGTTGGTGAGAAGTCCAGCCTGGTAACAAGGGATATCATGACTGGTTAGAGATAACTTACTAATGTTCCTGCAGGATGTTGCCCAGGTAACTTGATATTGCCACCATAGAAATGGTCCAGACATGTGCCGTTACTTGATTCATCAAATGATGAAAGACACCTGGGCCAGCACTGAGCCTCAATTGGGGTGCCCTGAATTGACAGACAATGTTGTATGCAGATTGCAGGAATGTTCTGGCAGCCTTGTGAATAGAGACATAAAGGTATGTGCCGTCTAAACCCACAGTGATGACAAAGTCTCCCTCATAGATATCATTCAAAACGCACTGTGGTATTTCCAGTGCGAACCAAGGGGCATGGATAAATGGAGTGAGGGTGCTTAAGCCGATGACCAGACGTAGAGAGTCATTTGCCACTGGGACCAAGAAAAAGGTGTGGAATGAGCAATAGAACCCTCCTGGTGCTATATCTGCATGGTATGAAATTGTTGCAGCTTCAATAGGACGGTTTTCAGAGGTTCGTGTCCTATGAGTGGCCCTTGGGTCCTTTTTGTTTGATTCCCCATACTATTCCTGTATTCACACTGTGGTTGTGGAAAGGAGGGAAATGTGTCTCCTTGATGGCTTGTTAGCGTACTTCATCCATCGGGACATTAAACAGAAGGTAGAGGATAAAGGCAATGCTCTTAGCTTGAGGCTGACTCCCACGTATGCCCTGAGGTATTCTGTGTAAGAGAAGATAAGCTATGTTCCATCTGTTGGAAGATAGCTCGAGAGAAGTCCAACAGCAAAGTCTCAGTAACGACACTGCTCACTAACGGTGCATCAGATCCATATGTATGGAGCATGGCTATGTCATCTCCAATGCAGCATTCTCTGTGGTGATTGTGCACGCATCGATAATGAGCCTCAACAATAGAAACCAAAGTGAACCAATGGCATGGCTGTGGCAAAACTGGCCAAGAGCATGGTGATAGAACAGAATTAAATTTCAGAAGTGAATGATCGGGGCATTTTAAAATTTGATAAGGGTGTTCATATGCATTTTAAATTTGACAGGGGCGTTAAAAAAGTTGGGCCGGGCATAGCGCCGCTCTATTTATGCTTAGCTGGAACATTAATGGTGTTCCAAGGCTAAAAATACCGTGGTAAAAAAACTCACCTTATATACAAGAAAGGATGGAATTATACATATATAAATACGTAAATAATGTAGCCCAAACCTAACTTGTGAAGTCACATAGGCTACATGTGCAAGTGCTCGTCCGATCAGAAAGAAATACAGAAATGTACCAGTATGTACCTGTTTGTAAAGGAATTACACATATATTGGAGTTATACGAGCACTAGAGATTTACAAGTATAAATATATATACAGCATGAACTGACTGTGAAATTGCTTAGGCTCCATGTGCAAGTACTTAAATGTGTGATGTGTGGCAACTTGTAAAGGCAGAACTTTGTCATGACAGAAAGGGAGAAAAATTTGGAAATATAGATGGAGTGTAGAGTGTAGAGTATACTTTCCTTAGAAGCAAGCATCTCCTCCAACTTGTAGTGGTATATCTTCCACGTAGCTTCTGGCTTTTGCGAGGTCTCTCATGACAAGAACGTGCTTCTTGGCACGAGTGGAAGTAATAACTGGGATATTCTTACACTGTGCCTCCAAGTCTTCTGTATAAGGGGTGTAAATAAGGGGTAATCACTCTGCCTGACCACCAAATAGGTCAGCAGACAACTTTTAGCCCCCTTGAGCTAAAAGTAGTATCTGGGAGGGCTGGATTTGCAAGGTAGTGGTAGTTCTCCTAAGGTATTTATGATTGGGTAACATATTTGAAGAAGAAATGATCTTTAATTCATGGACTGGGAATGGGGTGCCAAAAATGATCTTTAATTCATGGACTGGCAATGGGGTTCTAGAAATGATTTTTTAATTCATGGAATGGGAATGGGGTCCTAGATAAGAATGATTTTTTTTTGTGGATTGGCAATGGGGTCCTTGACAAGGATTCTTAATTCATGGATTGGCAATGGGGTCCTTGACAAGGATTTTTAATTCATGGATTGGCAATGGGGTCCTTGACAAGGATTTTTAATTCATAGATTGGCAATTGGGTCCTTGACAAGGATTGTCTGCTGGCTGTTTAAATTTGTGATTTGAAGCAACTGCAAAATCCCCCAAAATTGATGCCCTATGCAAAATAGTCAAGTCAGATATATTTCTACTCGATTTCTAACATGATCTGATGTCATAAGGAATATATGGAAGAAAAAAGGAATTAATCTTCCTCAATAGTTATCTCTTTGCAGGCATGTGTCATGAACAGTAAACTTCTGTGTGATGAAATGGAGTGTACATTCAATAAGTTTGATGACAAGTTCATGTGTTGCAGTACCTGATTAACAGTGTCATCAGTGGGAATTTGGCAGATTTCTTTCACATTTCAACAGAAAATTTGTTTTTAATGTTATAATATTTTACAAAATCCCCTCATGCTTGCTCACTATGGGATTATTTATAACTGCAACACACATTTATCTACTAAAATAGATACCTACAAGTTATTATTTCTTAATTCTTGCAATGATCTCAATAAATTGTTTATTAGTGCCCAGATGTCTAATAACGTAAATAATAATCAAAAAACATCTTCTAACAATTGGAATTCAATATAACAAGTGAATTTATGACATCCAAAGTGTGTTGGATACCATTTTTTATTCAACTAATATCTATACAGTTTTGTATCACTAGAAATGTCCCATGGATCTAAAAACATCTAATATTTTACCTTCTGTGCAAACAAGTTATACGCTTTCTCCAGATCCATTTAAAAAGAAAGTAGATGCACGATTTTAAACATTTGGGGTGCATCTTACTTACCAAGCAACAGTCAAGGTGTAGATTTTGCCCCAAAATTTGAGCATTTTTCAATTTTTAAAATTTAAATATTCAAACATATAGTAAAATTTAACAAAATTTCCTTAAGAAATGAAATAATTTATTCCTAGAAATGTTCTTGATGTAAAGCTAGTTCAGCAATATCATGGAAGTTTTTGTACAATTATGGCAATGATTCCTTGACCTTGTACACTGTCACCTATGGTACCATATGACACCCACTTAAAATGATGTCATGTAAGAGAAATTGACCTCCAGATCAAATACAACTAAACTTGACAGTATGCTTCTTAGTTCATACAGATCCAGAAAGAGCAAATTTATTAAACAGGTGCAACTTTTGTGGTATCTTCAAGGTCTCACTGCATTTTCTTCTCTTCAGGGGCTGTCATGGCATTTTACTGCAAGTCTTAAGAAAATCATTAAAAAAAATTCAGATTTTTTTATCAGGTTTGGTTGATGAGTGTATAATATTACTTGTATTCAACAGGAAGCTGCATTACAGCATAATCAAAAAACAAAATATTTCTTGAGTTCAGCCTATTTGATTTCTTGAGAAGGATGACATAGATGTGATTTGGTCAGTTCTGAAAAGGTAACTTGTACTAAATATTCCAGTCATTTCATCCAGTGGAACTATCTGCATAAATCCAACATAATTTATGCTGGAATTCTTTACACAATGAGTCCACATTAAGGCAAACTAAGGCTTGGTACATCTGAACTTATAATTAAATGATATGTATTTCATAAACCAATGTAGGAAAATGAAGGATATATATATGACTGTTACTGCCATGATAGACTGGAAAGGGAAGTCACTATTACAGTATTTTCTCTCACTATACATGAAAATTCAGCATGTAACTGGAAAATTTATCACCTCTAAAAATGGTCAATAGAATTTGTAACCTTCTATCACTACCCGTCAGGACTACTGCATAGGTCGCTATTTAATCAGAATGCTCTCCCAGGAAAGTGAAGTTAAAGGAAAAGCTAGTTATACAAGTTTAACATATAACTAAACCATGGAAAATGTAAATGTAACATCTTTAAAAAATCTCAATCCCTTGCTTCCTTGCTTTTACAGGTTAGATAAAATGATGTTTCAATCAACCTACATGTGTCTGAAAGTGAACAGTGGCCATGTTTTTGACTGGGACTGGAAAGATCCTGGTCACAGACCCAAACTTGCTGAAGTGCTGTCGCAGAAAACGAATATTGTTGAACTTCGCGGGAATATTTTTACACACTATTGCCACACGCGATGACAGATCCTCTGTTGCTGATGACAATCTGCGAAGTACTGTGCGTTTCCCAGGTGCTTCCTCATCTGTAAACAGAAGATGCCATAAATCACAGTATTTCACCATCATAAAATTTTAGCAATTCTTTAATTCTGACATTAAGTGATAAAATATTAGAGAATAACATACGTTTTAAAGTAATGGGTGACAGTTTTCATCTTTTCAGAGGAAAACTGATAATAAAAATTATCTGATCATACAGGTAATGAGTAAAATATTAGTGAGCATAGTATTGTAGCAAATTTAGCAAGGAAACTAATTTACATAAGAAAACTTTATGCACGTAAATTAATTTTTTTATGATATAGTACTAATAGGACATATCTTGTAAAAGACTATTGAGCATTTTCATGTCATTTAATTATCAAGATGACCACTGTGGTGGCCATATTAGACATCAAATCACCACCATTTCGATTTGGGACTAACAAGAAATTTACAGCGAAAAACCCATGGCAATATGTCTTCTTATTTTTGAGTAGAGACAAGACGGATTTCAAGAAGGCTGTAATGGACATCAGATTGGCACCATTTTCATTTAAGTCCTTTGGTGAAAACTTCATGTTAATATGACTTTCTGTTCAGGAAGAGTAGCAATAACAAGAATTTCAGGATGGCTGCGATGGAGGCCATAATGGATGTAACATTAGCATCATTTTCATAGAGGACTTACTAGACATCTCAAGTCTTTTCATGTAAACCTCATATTGATATAAACATCCATTCAGAAGGAGTTGCAATAACAAGACTGGCTATATTGGATATCTGAGCAGCACCAGTTTCTTATAGGACCAACCTGACAACATAAGAAGTCTGCTGGTGAAAACCCCATGTCAATAGGATTTTCCAAAGAAATAAAAAGATTTTCAAGGTGGCTGACTTGGTGGTCATGCTGGACATCACATAAGCACCATTTTTATTTAGGATTAATTAAATTAGACATGTATTTAGGAGCAAAAAGACATGCATTTAGGAGCATCTACACATAAGAAGTCTTTTATAAAAAAAACCATGTTCATATGATCATCCTTTCAGGGGAAGTTGTGATAAGAAGATTTTCAAGATGGCTGTCATATTGGATGTCTGAGCAATACCATCTTCATTTAGGACCAAGTAGACCACTGGATGAATGTGTCTGTAAAGCTTCATGGCAATCCTCCAAGTTGTTTAGGAGGAGTAGAGAGATAACAAACCTGTGCTAAGAGACAGACTGACAACAGATGAAAGACCATTCCACAACTTTTTCTTGTCTATGACCAGTGAAGCTACAAAAATGTACTTAGTTCCTACCCAGGAAATAAAATACCCAGTTTATTAAATCCTTATCTACAGTTCTGTGGCAATATTTCATAATACAAAGTATTATTTTCAGCAAACAATAACCAGTCTAACAGAGAGGGTGAAAATACTGATACAGAACAATTTGTATTGATACTGCAATATAGTATATTGCTACACCACTGATAATGTCAGTCCATTATCGATTCTTGGATTAACACATGTTAATATTTTCAATATTTAATGAAGAACTTGTATTGACATTACTATTTACATATGCATATGAATTTATGCAGTCTTTTCCAAACACTAGTATTGTCATGGATCACATATACTGAAAAAATTCCAGTGGGGTGGGAGGGTGGAAATAAAATGGCTGTTGGGACCAGGTGACTGTCAAATAAAGATGCCTGTAAGGCAGGTTCAATGCATTTCCAGAGATGTAACTGTGTTAATTTCATTTATATAAAAAGGTGTAAAGGTTGTAACTTGGATTCTTTCAAAGTATCTTTTCACTCCATTTAATACCATGTAAATTAAAATACATGCATTTTACAGTTTGCATGGAATTTTCCTAACTTTTTCAGATGTATCTATGTACATACAAACTTGCTAAGATCATCCACTTAGTCTTGGAAAATGAATTCATAATATCATATAAGACCAGTATCTGCATCACAAACCTTTGTTAATATGTCAGACTTTAAGGAAAAACTTACAGAACTTGTCAATATTCATTGGCTGCCACAGCTGGATAAATGAGTTCTGTGTCTCATTTCCACTAATGTGGGCCAGACAATAAAGATGGTGGTCTCCCCTCTTAGAGACAAGTTGCAGTCACTCTGTGGTAAGTGTGCCAGACTTATGATCAAATGGATGCAGGTTTGAATCCTACCAGCAGGTAGCCCTGAAACACTTTCTGTGGTGTGTCCATGGGCAAGGCACATTATCCCAAATAATAAAATAACCTACCCGACTGCACTACTGTGCCAAAAAAAACCCAACCCAAATGTCCCCTCTTAACGGGGCCATATAATGAACATCTCTAATACCTGACCAATTCATCCTGCTTCAAAATAACATTTTTACCATGTTAACCTCCATAAATGGAGTTAACATGCACATGATAACATCTGGTTTTGCTGTTTGGCCTCATAAGAGGCATGACAAATGTCCTTGACCAACCTGATTTTTTCCTTGGACGCTTCAGACTTTCATCTTCATTCTTTACTGATGCCTGTGCCTGTTCATTAAGACCAGCTGAAATTTAAAACAGCATTTCTTAGAGCAGTCCATCACAAATTAAGCCCCTCATTATACTGTTATTCCCTTTAAATCACTGGCATTGTCACAGATATTAAATTTGTCCCTAACAAAAAAGGTCACTCAGCATACAGCTGTACGTCTTAAAACACTGATATTCCCATGAATCATATTAAATTGGTCCCTCACTATAATTCCCTCAATATACTGCCACCCCTCACAAAACAATGGTATTGTAACAGATTACATTTAATTGGTCATTCACTATACAGCCCAAGTATACTGCTGTCTTTCCTAAAACACTAGCATTGTCATGGATCACATTAAATTGGTCCCTCACTATAATCCCCTCATTATACTGCTGTTCCTCTTAAAACACTGGTTTTCACATGGATCACATTAAATTGGTCTCTGACTATAATCCCCTCATTATACTGCTGCCCCCTCATAAAACAATGCATTGTAACAGATTATATTTAATTGGTTATTCACTATAAAGCCCCTAAGTATACTGCTGCCTTTCCTAAAACATTAGCATTGTCATGGATCACATTAAATTGGCACATCTCTAAAAACCCTCATTATAATGCCATTCCTTAAAAAACAACTGGTTTTTTCATGAATCAGATTAAATTGGTCCCTCACTATAAAGCCACAGTGTATACTGCCACCCTTCTGAGAACAGTGATATTCTTATGGATAACATTAAATTGGTCCTCACTATAAAACACGTCATTATAATGCAGTTCCTCTTAAAATGCTGGTTTTCTCATGGATCACATTAAATTGGTCCCATACTGCCACCCTTCTTAGAACAGTGGTATTCTTATGGACAACACTAAATTGGTCCCTCGCTATAAATCCCCTATTATAATGCAGTGCCTGTTAAAACACTGGTTTTCTCATGGATCACATTAAATTGGTCCCTCACTATAAATTAACTCTGTATACTGCCATATCTACAACTATGAATTAAACCATACTTTCAAGGATTAATAATCACTATCTTAAGATAGAATAAAATACTATGAATTTAAACTGTGTATAGCGGCTAATAAGACAGACATAGTTGGTTATGGAGACTGTGTAATTGTTGCAAGCAGCCGTGATGTTTACTTTGTTCAAAGGGACAGAAAGACCACAAGGAAATGTTCATTTTAGGACAGTTTACATTTCATTCTCTTGTCCCATATTAAAAGTTCAAGTCAGTACTGTGATACATAATCATCAGCGAAAATATTACAATTCATTGATGCTTTGATAATATAAACCAACTCTAATATAAATCAAACCCAAAACTAAATACAACAATGAATAAATGCCCTATATCACTTAAATGTTGAAGCTGGTTCCAATAAAATTTTTAAAAAATACAAATTCAAATTCACCTTTGAGTGTTATTATGATATATCCGCTTAAGTAGTAGATAAGACAGGAATACCTAGCATATGAGGATACAACAGTACCAAACAACTGGGTGAACCCAGTACATACATTATGTAACTATGTAACCAATGCTCTGACTGGATGCATACAAAACAGTTTTTATTTGTGATGTCAAAGATTTACTCATAAGTTGTACAGAGCTTTAAACAACGGTCGACTTTAAATTAATTTCAAAGAAAACAGATTATGGTATTTTTTTCAAATTCAATAAAATGAGAAAAAATATCCTTTTGTAGCAATAAAGCAATAATTTTAACAGCAGTTTATTATTTTTATAAGAAGAGTACACAAAGGGAGTAAATCTTAATGGAATAAATTATAAGGACTGTTCCAGCAAAACATACCTGGAACCCAGGGAAAGCACTTTTAATGTGGGGAACTCACCCATAGATGCATTTTAGAATTTTCGTATTATTTTAATAAGAACTCTATTAAATTAAAGTACCCTGGCATATATTTTTTTAAAAACTGCCTTCCGTGGGTACCATGCGCTTAAATGAAACAGCCCTAAGGAATTCCTTATAAGAAGAACACCATAAATAGCACATTATACATCCACCCTGTGCTTAATAGTCTTCTATGAAGGCTTTTAAGATAAAAACTTTAATGTGTAGAAACATTACCACATATATTGGGACACAATAAAATAATTTTTTTCCTGTCCCAGAACTTACAGTGAAATGTTTTTTCACCTAGGTTATATGTCCAAAGACTTAAGAAATTAAATAAATTTGTATTGCATTTGTGCCCCCCCCCCCATGCATGTTGCAATAAAAAAGATAAACAAAAATCACTTATTTGATAATAAAAAGAAAGAAACTAACCTTGTATTGTTAGCATTTATTCCTTTTTTTAACATGAGCATTAAAGAATAAAAAATATATCCACGAAATCCGTATTATGTAGTGTAGGCTTCCATACTGTAGTGTGTATTGCTTACGTCCTATAACACACGCCGCTTTGTTCATTGACATGAACATTGAGAAACAAATTGTGTTTGGTTGTGCTCAAAGGTCTGAATATGTTATCCGACTGAAAACTGGATCCAACCAAATCGCAAACAAGAGGTAAATAATCAACCGATATCTTTAAGACAACTGTCATTCACACATGACACGGTGTTAGGTGCAAAATGATCAAGACTGAATTATCCAGGTCTACTGTATGACAGTATCTCACAAATAAAAATCATTATCTGAAAACACATTCACTTGAGTTTAAGTGCCATCCTTTTTTGCCAGCACAGGTTACAAAAGTATCCTTACAATTTACCTGCAGACATCAATGCTCCTTTGTATTATTACTACAGATGCCAAGTACGTAGAAACCCAGGTGGTGAATAAACACAACTGGCAACAAGCAGTAAACTCCTTCTTTATACTTACCAACAGGACATCAAAGACAAAGGTTATTTTTATTACAAAGCAAGCGGACCTCAGAAGCTGACTTTGGTTACCTTTTTTTTTTTTTAAAAGGATATCAATACAAAGGTTATTTTATTGCAAAGCAAGCCGATATTGGAAGCAGTGTATGGATTCTTTTAAGTGTGCCAATTATTTTTTTTTTTAATATATAAAGACGGCTAAGATATGGAAATAAACTTTAGTTCCTTTTCACCAGTATTCACGGGAATTTTGAAAATAAATTGAAATAATGGAATCAATTTTAAAGTGACACAATATAGTGCTTCCTTCACAGATGTCCATGACCCAGCGTCGCCCAGAATATTTGGAGAAAATAAAATCATGTGATGAATTCATGCAGATCAGAAGAGAAGCAGATGATTTCACAAATGAGAGAGAAATAATCAACCGATATATTGAAGACAACTGCCATTCACACATGACACAATGTTAGGTGCAAAATAACCAAGATTGAATTATATCCAGGTCTACTGTATGACAGTATCTCGCAAATAAAAATCATTATTTGAAAACACGTTCACTTGAGTGTAAGTGACAATCTTTCCGCCAGCACGGGTTGCAAAAGAATCTTTACTATTTACCCACAGACATCAATGCCCCTTTGTATTTATTATAACTACAGATGCCAAGCACACAGAAGCCTGGGTGGTGAATAAACACAACTGGCAGTGAGCAGTAAACTCCTTCTCTGAATTTACCAACAGGACATCAAAGACAAAGTTTTTTATTACAAAGCAAGTTGACCTCAGAAGCTGACTTTGGATACTTTAAAGCCAGTTTTTTTGTTAAAAGGATATCAATACAAAGGTTATTTTATTGCAAAGCAAGCTGACCTAGGAAGCCGACTATGGATTCTTTTAAGTGTGCTGATTTTTTTTTTGAATATACAAAGACGGCTGAGACATGGAAGCTAATTTTGGTTCCTTTTCACTGGTATTCATGGCAACTTTGAAAATAAATTGAAACAATGGAACAATTTTTAAAGTGACACAATATAGTGCTTTATGCAAGGGCATCAATAACCCAGCATTGCCCAGAAGATTTGGAGAAAATAAAATCATGTGATGAATTTGTAAAGGCCAGAAGAGAAGCAGATGATTTTGCCGACAATATGATCATTAACATGGATGAAATTCTAGTTTACTTTGATCGCATTCCTGGATGGACTCACGATAAGATGCAGTTCAAAAGTGTGAGAATTAGACTGATGCACATTTGAAAAAACCTGACTTTAGTCCTTGCAGTTTCTGTTTCAGTTGATGTGTTTGCCTCTAACAATTTTTCACGGTATGAGAAAGCTAAAAAAATATTCATGCACCGAAAGAATGGATCGCACATGTGCAGGAGAAGGGTTGTGTTGGTGAGCTGCTGCTGCAGTGGATTAAAGAGTTGTATCTCAAGTACACAGTTTTATATTTTTTAAAATAAAATTTCGGTTGGAGTGCATTTTCCAACATGTAATTTTCGAATGATTTAAAATGTGTCCCACAACTTACGATTAGAAAAAAACCCCAATGAGTCCCAGAACATACAGTGCACAAAAAAATTTTACTTTTAAAATTAATTTATGGTGTCCCAACAAATATTTTGTCCCAATATTTACGGTAAATACAGTATCTCTAATCAGACTCTCTATGTCCATGACATCTGACCTTTTACCCCCAAATCTTTTGGTTTCTTTATTACCCTAAGTAAAAGCCATCAAAAAAGTTTAAGGAATTTACTTTAGAACAAATGTTATTCTGCAAAATCCATCTTTATCAAGCCACAGTGACCTTGAACTTAGACCTGAAAATTAATAGATCTCTTCCACATATTAAAGTGCATGCCCTCCACAAACTTTGATGAAGGCATGTGGTCTAGAAATAAAGTTATAATACAAAACCACTTTTCTCTGTGCAATTACAGTGGCTTTGACCTTGGACCCAAAACAGCTAGGTTTTTCTTTACCCAAATCGCAAGCCAAACACAGTCTGATAACTGTAGATCGAGGACAACTCAAATTATTGTTCAGAGAAAAATTGGTAACAAACAGATGGACAGACAGACATCATAACATAATATGCCCTGCCTTATGGCAGGGGTATATGTGGCTTTCAAACACTTTAACAAAGCATGATTTTATAGTATACTCCAATAATGTATTATCGCAGGTTCTATATTATTGCGGTAAACAGGATTCAATTAATTTTGGACATACAATGTCTAGTGGTTGTTTACAGCTGTAAAGCTATAGTCAGTAAGGATGCAAATATCTTACAGCACCATTTACTCTAAAATGTCAACATTTTTTATAAGTTTAAACTGAAAATGAATGAACTTCACTTTTTTGCAAAGTGCATGCAATTCCGTTGATTATCATATACAAAATTCCAGTCGAAATTTTACTATACCAACATTGGCTTTTATTACAAAATATATTCAGTGTATTGTCTGATGTTTGATGAATATAGGTCATATACTGATGGTGACATACGTGTCCTTACAAGGTTAAGGTTGCAATTTCATCCCATAGTAGCCAATATGGACCAAAACTGACAAAATTTTGCTCATGATCATACTTCTCATTTGTAAATAAGAATACAATAACAGTTAAACTTTCTTCATATCAGAATATTTCAATAATAGCAATAATGATATTAATAATAATTTCTTATATAGTTACATTTCTTTGCCCACACTGCATTTAAGATTCATATAAAGTTAAATAATAATTGTTTTTAATTTGTAATGTTGTTATTCATGGATTTCCACTGTAATTACATTTGTGTGTTTGATTTGATCATTGGATCCTTTTGTTTATTGTGAAAATATTCTGCCAGTACAAGTGTGGACATTCCTTCTTATAGGCAAGTTTACAATATATGTTTATTATAATACATGTGTGCTACCATACCCAAGTTAGGCAAATACCGTGATAATATAGAGTTGTACCCCCATGGTACAATAATCTGGGTCAGCCACCATATGCTGTTTTATTTAGATTTACACGCTTCGATTGACAAAGATTTTTTACAGGAATAGAAAGAGGGAAAGTCAGTGAAACTTTAGAAATTATAAGTAAGCAGCGATAGCAAACAGTTTTAATATGTACCGATAAGAACATTAAGTACGGTGATAATACAGTGTTCCGTGCTAGATGCCATTGTTTGTGACAAGCCTGCCCTGCAACTCTGAAGTAAGACGAACATTTTTGGTCTGCTGTTTACCAATCCAGAAATTTTATTAGTGAGAGGGAGGTAGTTGTTTTTCATTTTGTTCTTTGACCACTGCTTGATTTAAACAATTTTAAAAATTCAACAAACAAATAATGTTAAGGCAATTTTTGAGTGCTCAAGGCGGGAAAATTTCAGAATTTCTATACTTGCACAGGAACCAAGAATTTCATAAGCTTGAAAAAAAAATCTAGATTTTACCTTCATATTCTACATAAAAAGTCTGGGCAAATAACACAAATTTTTATTTGCCCAGCAACATTTTGAACTTGTCCCTGGATACCAGACATAACATTTTCTGCCACTGACATATTGGTTGAAGGACAGACAAAAGATTCTTGTAAGTATGGTCTTAAAATGCATATACCTTGATAAGATTCCCGTTTAGCAGGACGACGCCTTGATCCACTGGCCTCTTCACTCTCTGGGTCTTCCTGTTTTGGCTTACCAAAAAGTCCTTTTACTTGTCTGTCATCCTGTTTATCTTCTACAAGGAAATAATTTTCTTTAATTGAACTGTTGAAATAAATTAGATATCTGTATTGAAGTTTAGCATGAAAGAATGAAAACAAGAGGTTCAAGTGGGCCTGACAATGATCACATGACTTACATAATTTAACACTTGACCAATTAATTCAGCATGCTTGTGTAACACTGTAAGAACACACCCATATCTTCCAAGTTACCAAGTACATCATCTTTACCTATTTTACATAGCGTGGTGTTGGCGTCTTATGTTTACCAATGGTGACATCATCAAATCTTGTGTCCCAGCTTTTGATTGAAATTGGACAACCCATGGATATCACTAATCAACATAAGATTAATTTGTACGCGTGAAAAATGGCCGGGTTTCTCAGTTCAAGGGAGAAATTACATGCCTCATAATGTTATGAAACGTCAATATTATCTAGTTTAAATGGCATCCAATGATGTTTAGGACCAATATCTTCCAAGATTCATTATTATTCAGATGATGTGGCAAATACGACTTTTTGCACGTAATGAGAGCATTGGGGCTTTCCTCTTGGTAAATTTGGAAGTGGTTCACATTATCAGGGTTCAACACTAACACAGATCTGCTGGCCTGAGGCCACCTAATTTTCAGAAGGACCACCACTTTACTAAAGCTGGATGGTCCGCTAAGCGTGCTATTATAAAATGTGGATATTAAAAATATATACATCCCATGTTAAAGGATTGTATAAATCTTTCTTTTAATTATAAGCATGTAA
Source organism: Megalonaias nervosa (assembly GCA_016617855.1). Taxonomy (NCBI): domain Eukaryota; kingdom Metazoa; phylum Mollusca; class Bivalvia; order Unionida; family Unionidae; genus Megalonaias; species Megalonaias nervosa. The sequence goes on from JAECUM010001735.1 coordinate 133,475, forward strand.
AACACAGTGAAAATACAAAGTTAAAAGCAAGTTCATACCTTTGTCTTTTAAACCAGATTATCATTGTTGTTTAGGCACTTACTGAAAATTGTCACTTGTGTGCTTACTTCATTTCTGCGATTGAGTTTTTGTTCTTTGTTTTCATGTGTTTGAAAAATGTGATTACTTGATAATATCTCTTTGCCGCACAAAACAGAGAAGATTAGAAACTCAAAGTATGTGTGTACGATAAAACCAAAAGAGAACGAAAATTCCAAGATACCTGGAAGCAGGAATTTCCATGGGTAAACCACAACAAGGAGAAGGATAATATGAGATGTTCAGTTTGTTCTGCGTATGATATGACAAGAACATTTGTAGTTGGTTGCAAAACTTTTAACATTGATACAGTCAGAACCTATGACTCATCAGACAAAAGGAACATCCTAAGAAAGAAAGCTGTGAAGGCAGCCCCTGGCACTTCTGAAGGGGAGAAGTCCTTTATGTTGCTGAATAAGGCAGCCTTTAAAAAAATATGCATTATATTTACAAATATGCATTTTGCTGAGAAACATGGACACCCATATACTATGTGAAATTATGTGAGCTGGACAAGGCGAAAGGTTTGGAAATAAGCAATACCTACCTCACAGACAAATATTGTCAGAAATATATCAGGGCTATTGCTGATACTGGTAAGTCAGAACAGGACCATATAATTTCCTCCAGTCTTATTAGTGTTGGCTTCACTGATATGTCTTCCAAAGAGGCAGAAATTGTATATTTTCGTTTATCTTTTGAGTGCAAGGTAAATCTTAGTAACTTTCACTATATATTACTGAATTTAAACTATGAAACCAGAAATACAAATTTAAGTTCATTACATTTTAAAAACATCAATTTAAATTTACTTTCATACCATTTATTTATTGTAAACATTCAAACCACTAATTTCACTTTAGATCTATTCAAGTTTATTTAATTTTATTAATTTAATAATTTATTATTTGTTCTTCAGTTTACATTCATTTTATTGGTATAAAAATGTACACAAGGCAGACAGTGAAACCATCAGCATGCCACAGTGGGCCTATGTCTGAGAGATATGGGCATGAATGGATGAAAATGACTGTTGCAATGGGAATGGATGGTGTGTCAATGATAATGATTCTGAGGGTGACTATGATGATGATGATGATGATTAATACCATGCATAAAATTTGTCAGCATTACAAAACAAAGCATATAAATTGTTGATGATTTTAATGTAAACTAAAATAAATAGCAACTTTGTATGTGTGTTTTATTTTATTGTGTGGATTACATAATTTTTTCAGTTAAGTGGAAAGGACCCTCCATCAGTAAGAAGGACCACCAGTTTTCAAAAGCAAAAGTCCTGCAGGCTTCCTACTTCAAAAAGTTAGTGTCAAACCCTGATTATTGTATTACTTACTAAAGCAAAAAAGACAAAAGCTACATTTCAAATAATTTATCATTAATGGCACAGAATATATGAAATGCCGTAAAATCATGCAGAATTTATGTTTCAGGACAACATATAAATGACAAATGTTTCAGGCACATTAACATGGAAATGCTAGCCACTGTCAAACTCTGTCTCACCAAACATACCAAACTTGCTTTCAAATATTTAAGCATTTCAAATCTGACAAGATTTTTAAAATAATTCCCTGCAAAGAAATACATAAATTTAGACATGGTTTATTACCCCCAAAAAATGTTTAATATTTGAACAAAATCAACATAAGAAGAAAACCACTTACAAATATCAATAATTGTGTAAATATTCTGATCCTTAAATACAACTCGTCAAATGGTTTATGCAAACCTGGCATTGTATCCTAACAATGTGTTTCATCCAGTATGCACTTTTCAAGGGGAACAACTGTGCAACCCAAACCTGATTTTTTAGTCAATACCATGGGCTACTTCCCTTTATTGTAAGAAAACTGGTATTTTAAATTTAAAAATACAGTATACTCCCTAATAACGCTCACAGGAGGCGTTACAATTTCCAAAATGGGGGCATTCACTAAAGCACAATAATGAAGGCTAAAGTTGTTCATTTGATATACTCTTATGATGACCATATGTACATCTCTGGGTCTTTCTGTCTATGAATTTTCAGTAACTGTAAATATATATCAGCACATTTTCCCATTTAAAGTCTTTGTACTTGCCACCCAGCTACTGTGTCATGTTCTTTTGATGCACTCTTATAATGACAACATGCACATCTGGGGTTCTTTCAGCCACTGAATTCTGTCACTGTAAATATCAGCACAGCTAAATGATCAACTGATCAACACTTTTTCCCACTGAGCAAGTGGCTGAAGCAGGATTGGCAAGTCTTTTAATCTGCCACAGAGCTATTGCGTTATGTCTAATGCTACATGTGTGCCTATGACTTCAGAAATTTAAACATCGATATATACACTATAACAGTGTGATTAACTGAGAGTACTGCAACATTTTGTTGTAATCATTGATCTGAAGCAGACAGGGATTGAAAAGCACAGGTCTTACACTGCATCCTAATATTTATTAACAGACTGTGTTCAAGTTTTCTTTTAATTTGTTGCATTATTATTAACAATCTGGACTGTACATTAGGTGAAGTATGAATTTACAATGAATATATGAAGTACTACTATGTAAGGTTTCTGAAAGGCATCAATAATGTCATGCAGTTGTACTATGAGAAAGTAACGAAAAGTTACATGAAACTGGTATTATGTTACAGTTGTTGTCATCAACTACTTAATTCTTGTGCTGCACTTATGGATTACAGATCGGTGATGATTGTTGTTAAGTGTTAAATTTTGTTATTAAAATGGGGAGAGGGCGTTAATTAGAATGGGACCAATGATTAGGGAGTATATGGTAGATTGCATTGTACATGATTTGAGAACAGTTTCTAAATGCACTGAATTTCATTAATATGTACAGGTCTAACTTATAATAAAACTCATTGAACATAATGGTTAAGTCTACTTGCCAAACTGACTCACAAATGGATCAAATATATTCTCTTCAATGGTAACTTGTTCAGCCAATCAGATTCAAGATAACCTCATCAATATCTGTGGATTTCATACATTCATACTTGTCATTCTACAAGTGATAGAACAAAAATATCATTTTAAAGGCTGCCTACTGCACATTCCATTTTATATTTGAAATCAAGTGCTTGTGAAAAAGCAAAGATTTTGACACAAATATTATCACAAAAGAATGAATTTTTTCATGATCTATCCACACACAACAGAAACAATGGGAACCTATTTAATGGGAATGAGAAATTTATACCAGTGCAATTATGTGTGGCTAAGTAATTGGCTTAGAAAGGTTATTAATAAGTGTACACAACAAGCTGTTAACTGATTACATTACTTTTGGCATCTGGAGAGTTTAAAGCCAAATACATAATGTTCTATGAGATGTTATATGTAATAATGGGATCCAGGATGGCTTTGGAATCTTTGAATAAAAACTGTCCAAATTCTGGCAGAGAAGAGACAAAAAGTAGAGACTGAGAGTACTAAAAAATTATCTTTTTGACACAGGCCCAGGGCTTAAAAAATCACAAGTCCTGACTCAAATTCCATAAGCCCTGATTCCAATTTCCATATGCCCAAAACTTCCCCTTTTTTAATATTATCTGTCACACAGGCTTGCAATTGCTACACTTCAAGTATAAAATAAACAGGGTTCAATGGGCTCATCAACTGCAGTCTTCAAACACATCTTACTAGCTAATGTCAGCCAAATAAGTAATATGTGAAATGGTGGTTTATGACAGACCTCTTTGCCTTTTAATTGCCACTAAGTAACTCCTCAAAGGATAGTTTTACATCAGTTCCAATCATGACTGTTCACCATTTATACATACAGGTGGGGTTTTTTCTTGTCTTTTTTTCGAAGATTACTGAAAATTGTATTTTTCACACCATGACGTGTCAGGGTGTTTGAGAGTACAAAACTGTGTTGCACTGTGTTATGGCAAGTACGTCAATGTCTTAAAATTAAATTTCTGCATTTCATCAGCACAATCAATATTTTCTCAGGCAAATTGGATTTTTTCCGACAAGCACCTCACTTAGAATACAGAAGGAGCCCAATCTGAAATTAGAAGGGCCTGGTGTGGGGCTATCTGATTTTTTTAAGCACTGACTGACCAAAAATGATTTTGGCAGAAACACTAGAGTTAGTATTTTAAGTTTTTACTGTTGCTGCTGATGTCATTGTTGTCTTGTGTTTATTGACATTTCTCAGCACAAGATATGCTATACATGGCAGCCAGTATAACTGGCAGAGGAAGAACCTGGGAAAACCCTGGTATGAACCACCAACCCATGGGATGCTACTGGCAAGCTTTCTCACATACTGACATTGGTCTAGCCTAAGTCTCGAACCCACACAGACAGAGGTGAGATGATAGTGATCTGTAAAGGTGAGTGCTTTAAACCACTCAGTAACCAAACCCAATGTTGATATCACCAGCCATTCAGCCATACTGGACCCATCAGAAACCATAAGAAGTCTTCTGGTGAAAACTACGTGCTGTTATGACTTTCCATTCAGGCTGAGTACCAATAACAAGATTTTCCAGACATCTGTTGTGATGGTCATGCTGGATGTCAGATCAGTACCATTTTCATTTTGGACCAACTAGACATCATAAGAAGTCTTTTAATGAAAACTGCAGGACAAAATGTCCATCCATTAAGGTTCAGTAGTGATAACAAGTATTTCAAGATTGCGACTGTCGTGGCCAGGCAGCAGCAATTTTATTTAGAACCAAACAGACACCATAAGAAGTCTTCTGGTGAAAACCTCTTGCCAATATGACTTTCCATTCAGAAGGAACAGCAATATGAAGATTTTCAAGCTAGCTACCATGGTGGCTATATTAGACACCAGATTGGCACCATTTCAAGACCAACTACACATCATAAAAAGAGTCTTTTAGTGAGGAGTAGCAATAACAAGATTTTCAAGATGGCTGTTATGATGGCCATACTGGATGTCTGAGCAACTCCAATCTTCTTTAGGCCCAACCAGACCATGAGATGAATGTGTGTACAAAGTTTCATGGCAATCTTCAAAGTAGTTTAAGTGGAGTGGCAATAACAATTTTTGTGCTAAGAGACAGACAACAGGCAATCCTATAAGCTCTTCTGGTTAATGACCAGTATAGCCAAAAACACATGCAACTTAGATCATGTAGCTTTATCATAATCTACTGGGTATCAACATGAACATTTCAAATAAAAATGGAGGGGTTTACCTCACTGCAGCCACTTTTGAGATCCTGCCCTTTCAACTATGCAAAGAGGTCTCATGTCATGCCCACAGACCATGGCTAGGTTTTCAGTGCACTTTGGCCATTGCATTTTTGACAATGGAGAAAGTACAGGCAAGCTATAATTTGTTGTTGAATGATGATCTTTTCGGAACCACATTAAGTGGACATGTACTTTATCTAAAGGGATTTATGTTTGTCTTAAGATTATTTCAACATTGTGGAAGTATTATCTCCTTACTATGCCAGTGCTACCACCTGAGTGAGCTACTTCCACTGCACATGGGTTGGATTTCACCTTCTTTTCTTCAGTATTTCTATGTCTATGCATTACTTCCAAACCTCATATAGCTTAATTTTTTTTTTTTGAGATACCATTTTGATGTAACCAGCATCCCAAATTTTTTTTCATGTAATAGATGAAGTTTTATTTGTTCAAATGTAATATTGATTTTGTAAATGTTTAAATAATACTAAACAATACCATTTACACATGCAAATGTGACAGTCCTAGTATTAGAGATAGAGGAGATAATGAAGAAAAAAACCAACCTCTTTTGATTACTGGCTTCCCAAAAAGGCCTTGTTTGCTATCTTCACTTTCCTGCTTGGCATTTGCAACCATATCCTCTGGCTCCACTTTGACTACTGGTTTTCCAAAGAGTCCAATCTTGGGTCCAGTTCTGCTAGACTGTTAAAAACAAGATCCATTTTTTGTTTCTACATTAATGTGTTTCATAGCTAATTTAAATTCACAGTATTGTGAGCATGAATTCTCATACTGTTGGTAAACTGTGTGTTACTCAGCCATTTATCAGACCATTTGTAACTGATGACCAACAAGATAAGAAATAATTTCTTACCTGAAACATATACTGATGAAAAATCAATGCCAAAATTGGATCCAAATTTAATATTTTGCATGCCAACTTTTAAAATTTGTTTAAACTCTGCTTCAGAGAAAAATAAAAGGAATAAAATTAATAATTCTGAAGGCTGATGCTACATTAGCTTTAAACAATATTTATTCAAGAAAACATCTTCATGCATACATTGTAATTCAAACAATTCAGTATCTGCAGATTCAAAAGAAACCTGAAAGCTTATTGAAAGCTGTCTCAACCAGCATTCATTTTAGGTATCCAATGACCTTTGTCTGTCACAAGAAACTTCCCTCTGATGCCCATAGATTATAAAGTACATAAAAATTACCTTAGAAAATAAAGATAAAAATCGTTGTGGTGAATTTTAAACTGACTTAATTCAAGTGTACTGAATAGGATGTCTTCACTGCCAAATCAGGATAAGATGATCAATTTTACTGACTGACAGAAATGTCCTACTGATTTTGATTAGCTTGGGCACCAACTGAGAGCACATGGTTGATGATCAACAACAGAAAATGTAAGCAAAACATGTAATCATCAGCAAAAACACATCTACATTTATTTCAAAGGTAGCATTCACTGAGGACAAAATGTAGACTCAGATGTCAAAATAAATTATAGATGTGAGTGGTGACTTGATCACAAAGAATTCAATGGAAGGACTGAGACAGGGGTAGATAATAAAGATAACTCTGAGTCCAGCCAATATTACAACTGCAAATAAGGAGAGGAGATGCAGACAAAAAGCAGTTACCTGAATTTAGCTAAATATGGGTGGTGGGAGCCAACTAGACTACTGAAAATGTTTATTGTCAGTCTGTTCAATTAAAATTTGACTGGTTGAAGTCTTTGAAATTAAAATTAAATTAAAATTTTATGGGTGGAGTTGCCAGGATGCATTTGATTGTGGAACAGGTCTTAATAAAAAAAACATTTGAAGTTGGTTTTAAAATTATCTTACAGTATAAGACCACTCACCCCATGAAAATATCTTACAAACCAGCACCATTTTCTTACTAGTTTTAATGGCTATTATTGCTGCACATTATCAGTCAAAAGATTCCTTTCTAAATTCAATGCATGACATTTTCAGATACTGACATTAAATGTTGCATGTCCCTTATTCTAATCCCCATCACTCTGATCAACACCTGTGACAATTTGGTCAAGGAGTTCTTAACATTTTAAATTTTCCATTAACATATTTGACAACATGGTTGTACAGCTGCAAAGTTATTTATTTAGGAATTTTTAAAGATGTCCAAAAGCTTTCAAGAAATATTTTTGTCTTATAGAAATTAAATTTTTGCCATATAATGCTTTATCACAACAGACATTTATAAATGATGCAGAAATGTCAATAATCAGCATGCCACCATGGCAAAGCCAGGATGCTACTCCATCTGGTAACTACCCATGTCATGTATAGTATGATCCAACCAATTTTATCCATTTATTTAACTTGTGGGAGGGGGAATATGTAACTAACAAAATTTCGGAATTTAAACAGTTCTATATATTTTATCCAAATTTGTATTCTCTCAAATAAATTCAAGGGCATTGGGGCAACATTCAGAGAGTTGCAGAACAAAATTAAAGGACTTTTCAAAAGACGTTTGTGAAATTCAAGATTTCAAGGCAACTCCTCAAATTCAGGGATTTTTCAAGGCCATACAAACCAAGTGACAAAAATGATGGTAATTCCATGATACTTAAAATAAAAAGTTGTTGCCAACTGAAAATTTTTTAATAAAAAATTATCCGCACCATATAAGCTGGAGAGCACTGTTAAATCTTTTTCGACAGTAGTCACTGTATGCATCCGACATTAGTGATTTTCATGTACAAGTAGAATTTATCATGTAATGTCATCCTTAATCAAGACATTGATGTAAAGTGTGCATTAATGTCACAATGATATATGAATATTGAAACACATTTATGACGAATCAACACAATAAAATAATTCCAACCTTTCAAATGTGTTTGCCACAAAATTAACATGATTACCATGAATGGCACATTATATGTCCACCCAATGTTTAATAGTTCTCTATGTAAACATGGTTTTGTGCTAGAACTATTTTTGTATTTCAGTCAGCATGACCTTGTCTGTTTACCTATTAATTCCCAAGTATATAGGCTTCTTCTTCCACCTAAGTGTAAGCCATTCACAAAGATGGTTTAAGTCTTTGATGTAGAATTAACTGTATTGTGCAGAAACTACTTTTCTTTCCTCAGTCAAAGACCCCAACCTTTAACCTTTTGATCCCAAAATCAACTTGCTTCTTCCTTATCCCAAACGCAAGCCTCAGAGTTTATGTGTGATGTTGTGCGGAAACCATTTTCTTCTTTCAGACATGATGACCTTGACCACTGACCTTGGACTCTAAAATTAAAAAAGATCCTTCCCCACTCCAAGTGCAAGCCATCCACAAACTCTTGTAACTGCATATGATGTGGAACTCAAATACTTATTTATCTTCTTGCACAATGACTTTGATCTTCGACATTTTAAGTCTGAAATCAATGTTTTTTTCACCCATTCCCTAAGTACAAGCCATTAACAAAGTTTGATAACTGAAGATGGCAGAGAACTAGAGGTTTGTGCAAAAACGTTTTTCTGCTTTCAATCAGTGTCCTAGACATCTAACCTTAGGACCCAAAAAATCAAAGGGTGGTCTTCCTTACCCCATGTGCAATCTCTCCACAAGGGTTTGGTACATGAAGATAATGGAGAATCTGAATTACTGTCAGGAAACCATTTTTCTTCTTCAGTCACAGCAACTTCGACTTTGAACTTTTGAGCTTGAAATCAGTAGTGATCTTCATTATGCCAAGTTAATGCCATCCACAACATTTTGTAACAGTAACTAGTGGACAGCTCAAGTTATTGTGCAGAAACAAACTTGGTAAGAGATGGATGGATGGATGGATGGATGAACATCTTAATACAATATGCTCTACTTTAAGGCAGACATATGAAAACAATGTATCATAAAATCAAATTATACAAGAAATACAATATTTGAGTTTAAAAACTTTTCTTACTCATTCCAAGATGGTTATTGTTTCCAATGACGTTGTAAACCAATGTGAAATTGGGACATCTCGACATGTAGATCAGCAACTAAAGCCTGTTACAAATTAATTTTTTAAAATGCTGTTGTCTGATTTATCAATATACAAATAATACTTTCCAAATGATACCTGAATACAGATTCTGTAAATTTGATAGATCAATATTACCATGTCTTCTGATTCTGTTTTGATTACAGCCGCCTCAGTTAATGTGGATACAGTGGTCTGTTTTGCCCCTCCAAAAGTCCCAGATCCTGTAAATATATTAATGTAATATTTCATCAACTACAAATAAAAACAATACAGACCTTGAACTAAAGTTGCATACTGTGCCAGCAGATCGAGGTCCAAGTTGTTTGGTTGATCACTCCTAACAAACTGCACAGACCAAGATCTGCCTTCACCTGTTGCAAATGAGCACATGTAAAAGCCAACAGGTGCATAAAGAATCAATATTATATACTGCAAATGAAAATAATGCAACAACACATAAAACTAGGACTATATCAGTATTTGAAACTACATAAAGTTACTAATACATTACAGACCCAACATACTAAATAATTAATACATTGTATATAACTATTTCTGTTTGTTATTACATTAGAATTACCATTAGGGGCCAAATGTTTCAAGAAAGTTGGCAAAGTAAGGGGCAATGAAGACGCTGAATACAAAATATTATCAACAGATGTGGTGTGCCTACTTCCAGCACCAAATCTGTCAATCACTGGCTCCCAAATATTTTATGAATTTTACATAGAGAAATAAAATTTTGTTTGTCTGTGCTTGTTAAATGAGTTACAATTTCTTCCGTAATTAAGTTTTAATACCAATTTAATGGAACATGAAACAATGATGTATCTTCTGTTGTTTTGTGATAATTGCAAATAGTCACTAACATCTTAAAAAAAATTAAGAAAATGTTTCACATGAGAATATTTGTAAATTCTTTTTTTCATGTTTGAAGTTGTTCCTTGATGGATTACAAGTTCATGAAAATGGGCACATTTTATATACATCTTAACCATTCAGATGCTGCTGCTGATGCTGCTTTTATTCATTATGTAGTTGTAAATAAATTTATGTTAATTATTATCCAGATAATGAAAGAAATCATCAGTTAATTATCTAATTTGTCTGTCCTGTTAAGTGAGTTACAAGTTAATGACAGCAATGCCCTGACAAGCAATATTTGGAAAAGGAAACTGACAGTTATCTTCCAGCTGTTATTTTATAGAGGATGGGATACTAGACCATTAATACATACCAAATTTGAGGTGAAAATGAAACAATTTAAAATCTGGGGTATTTGTAACACAGGACTGGCTGAAGAGCATACTGTTAGTCATATCATATTTGTGGCAAGCTCAAATTTCCCAAGGGAAAGATCAATTTTCCAGTCAGCTTCCCCTGGATATGCTGACTTTCATAAAATCTGTAAATCCTTCCAGTCCTATGTAGTCATCCAGTGAGATGGCATCTACAAGGAGCCAATGTTAAACCCTGCAATGATGTTATCACCACTTTCATCTACAGCCTCAAGCATGATCTGAGATTTAAATGGGATGAAGATAACTGTAAGGCTTTACAGGAAGCTGCAGACTGCTACATCTGTGGCAAGGCACTCACTCATGGAGCAAGACCACTGCCAAATTACTGGCAAGTACTGTGGTAAAGCTAATACAGAATGTAACCTCAAGCAGCAGATCTACCATGAACCAGTTGTACTACAACCTCATTTGGAAAAGTAAGTTCTATCCCAAACAAACGGGAAAAGTTGATGTAATTCTCACTAGGAAAGCTACTGTTCACTGTCACCAGTTTATGAACAGATACATGGAAAAGTTAAGGGAGGCATTCAGTGTTACAGAACCATATGAACAGCAGGGATTGCTTTAAGAAACACACCTTCCACTGGTAGAGACTTTCTACAGCAAGCTAAGATGCACAAGCACAGGCATATCTGAAAAAGACTATACGCATGCATAGAACGTGTGGAAAACATCTGGCTACAAAAATATGAGCAGGAACAAAATACATCCACCTTAAGTTCAATGTGCTTCTACTGGCAGACTGTCTGAAGCATTCTGCAACACATTAAAAATACTATGGCAATGACTTGGCCCATTACTACAGTACACCGGGAATGAGATGGGACACCCTACTAAAAATCACTTGTACCAAGCTCAAGCTGCTGGCAGTACTGACATGCACTTATTCATTGCATCTGTGGAAACATTCCAACAATTAGCAGATATAATGCATAAGTAAATATTGCAATGCATTCACACTATGACAGCACAAAGCATAACAGCTGAATAACCTATCTTGACACATACCACCTCTATGGCTAGGTCATTAGTCCACCAAATAGTGGTTTTAAATGGGTCATCCCTTGCACACTATAATCAACTGCTGTAGACTCACCAAGATCTATGGCTTTCATGTTGACATCATGAGAAAGTTCACAATGTGCACAGTAACTATCCACTGGCTTCTAGGACCATAAGCATTCCAAAAGATTAGCAACTATCGGCATGCTTTCTTGAGCAAACCAGTGGGGTTAAGTTCGCTGAAACTACAAACTACCTGCTAGCCTATGAAAAAATGAGCAATATGTGGTTCATTACCAAATCCTCCAGCCCTATTCAGGCTGAAGTTGCATGGTACCAAGTTTCAAGGTGTGAAAGTTTGTCAAATGTACATGGATGACACCATATATGCAATTTCCTTTGTTGCCTGAGGCTTGGACTCATAATGGCTAGCAACATCAATGATGGTCAGCGCATATGTGTAGACATATCACCCAACATTGTTGTGAGGAAGAAACATGATGTTAGCCCAGCGCATCACTTTATGGATTGAAATATTAAATTGTGGCCTAGGAATCTGCATGGTATTGACAGGAAAATCTGTCATATGACAGCTGCATAGCCATTCCAATAACCTCACAGGCTGTAATATATGGCATCCATTGTTTCGTGGTTTAGCGATTTGCTGTGATATCTGCTCTTAAGCTACAAATAAGCAGCCTGTGCTCCAACTGTTTCAACTAGCACATACCAAGCTTGCATCAGTACAAGATAAAGAAGCACTCCAGAACCTCAGCTGACTGGAGAAATTCAAGGTCTCTAGAGTTCATGCACTGCAAACATGTGGTTTTGCTGAATGCATGGTTGTGACTGCTTGGCAAAGAACAACCATGCAGTCCTATGGGTTGGTTGCAACAGCTCTCCAGCAAGTAGTCAGCAACTTTTTTAGTCCTAAAAGCAGGTGCCTTTATCTCAGTGCCCCCCACAGCTGCCCTAAGCATGTGTGCCCAAATCTCCATTAGCCACATTTTATGACCTGCACTTGTGAGACAAGACAAAATATATACAGCCACACAAAATTAGCTGTCATTTATCTGCATTCCATGATGCAATGCTGCCCAAGATTAGAGGTATTTGCAGGTCATGTCAAGCAGCAAAAATACAAAATGCTGTTTGTTGCTGGGAGACTCAACATAACCAATCTGCAGGACTTAGTCTACTTTTCTGCTGGTCACCAGGTGGTGCTCATGCACTGCAGTTTTAGAATCTTTGTAAGTCTTTTCTGCATTCTGCTCAGTTTGTTATTTGTCAAAGAGGTAATCAAGATGCTCATTGCAGTTATGTTGATACTTGCCTTGTGCTTCTCACTGCACTAGTCAAAAAGGGCCTGCAGAGTAGACTAGTATGTGTGTAGGTCCAGTATGGATGAATCAGTGACTTTAAACACAATTACTTAATCCATGTCAATAAATCATAAAATGTAGGTCACAGTGACCTTCTTTGGTTTTGATCGTGTAGTTGTAAAAGAGATGTATCAATTTATCAAGTTTCAGGACTGAACATAAAGTGTACCCAAGAAATAACTTTTAACACAAAATTTGAAGAATATCACCAGGTATGAAATATAGGTCATAACGATCTTATATGGAAGAAAAGATATTTAACTTGTCAACATATTCAATTCTCCATGTTTCATGATTCTAAATATGACAGTATGCATATAACATGCCCTAAACTCACTTGGCCATGAGCTACATGCAGAACCTGGACAAAGCCAGTATGAAATATAGGTCATGATGAGCCTCTTTGTTGTAAAGGAATGGAAGTAACTGAGATCCATACCTTGTACCTGCATCAGTGAAGCATGAAATATAGGTCAGTGGCCTACATTTGTGACCTGGGTGTAGTACTGATCAAGATGCATCCAAACACCAAGTTTCATTAATCTAGATATAACACCGTGTGTGTGTGTGTGTGTGTGTGTGTGTGTGTGTGTGTGTGTGTGTGTGTGTGTGTGTGTGTGTGTGTGTGTGTGTGTGTGTGTGTGTGTGTAGACACACACACACAATAAGCAACAAAACTATTTGGTCATAAGCTAAATGTAAAAACCTTAACCAGTAACATCTTAAATATAGGTCAGTTACTTTCCTTAGTATAACAGTATTTATACAGTTTGCAAAAAGCCTGAGTGATGAACAAAACTTAACCAAGAATATATAACTAACATTTACACATTTAGCCCCTCATTCCCCTTCCCCGGGGGGGGGGGGTCAGTGCTATGAAACACAACCAAACTGCTGACTAGGACCTAGGAAGAAAGAATGATTGACATTCAGTGCAGATGTACATATTTATATACTTTGATTTGTGCAGACGCCAATGCCAAAGGTAGTATAATAGCTAAACTCTACTTCAAAGTTGTGACAAAAATTGTTCATAGATATTTTATTATATTTATTAATGTATAATGTGTACTTCATTGTGAACAACATAGAACCAGTCATGAAGACCATACAACTCTTGAGCTTTGGCTTGAACCTGAGATTCTTGATCAAATACTTTTAGTACATGTAGACTTTACTATGTAACTCAATTTTTGACTGGCTGATGGTAAAAAACTTAATCATGAGTGCTTACACTCTCAGTTGAGTGTTTTATTATCTTCAGGCCTGATTTACCATGTGCCAACATGTCTGGGTCAATGCTGTTCCCAAATGGATGCATATTATGAAATAGCAAACCCCATTCTTACCTGATGTTTTTCCAAACAAAGCAGTTGAATCAGCATTGGACCTCCCCTTGCCAAATAAACCAGCTGAATCAGTTGTTCCCCTTTTGCCAAACAAGGATCCAGACTGCTTTGCCTTTTTCTCTGGACTTTCCGTTCTTGAAAATAAACTTTTCTGCTGGAAAATGGAAGGTGATGTGGCAAAAGTTGAACTTGTTTTATCTTGATATGTTGTCACTACTTCCAATCCTGAATTAATCTTGCTTCCTAGTTGACCAGGTCCAAATGAAAAAAGTCCTACATGTGGTACTGTGCTTCCAGATGCTGTATTGCTAGAAAATAAACCAGGCTGAGGAGCTGCTGATGTTGACTGACTCAAAGCTGTTTCTGTCTGCTGATCTGCTGTTCCAAAAGAAGAGTTAATGCCAAACATAGCAGGGCTGGTAGCATTTCCAAGCCCTCTTTGTGATGTGGTTGTCTGCTGATTTGCTGTTCCAAAAGAAGAGTTACTGCCAAACATAACAGGGCTGGTAGTATTTCCAAACTCACTTTGTGATGTGGTTGCCTGCTGATTTGCTGTTCCAAAAGTTGAGCCTGTATTTCCAAACCCACTTTGTCCCGTTGATTTTGCTATGGTGTTTTGTCCAAAAGGATTTGATGTGCCAAATCCACTTTGTGCTGATGTAGTGCTCAGACCACTTGAGGTTCCAAATCCACTTTGTGTTGTCACTGGGCTTTGACCAAAAGGACTTGATGTTCCAAACCCACTTTGTGTTGTTGCTGGGATTTGACCAAAAGGGTTTGATGTTCCAGGCCTGCTTTGTGTTGATGTAGTACTTTGACCAAATGGATGAGATATTCCAAAGCCACTCTGAACTGATGTAGTTTGGCTAAAAGGGCTTGCTGTATTTTGACCAAATGAACTGGATGTTCCAAATCCACTTTGTGCTGATGCAGTACTTTGATTAAAAACACTTGATGTTCCAAACCCACTTTGTGTTGATGCAGTTCCAAATCCACTTTGTGCTGAAATGGTTTGACCAAATGGGCTTGACATTCCAAATCCACTTTGTGCTGATGTGGTGCTTTGACTGAATGGATTTGATATTCCAAATCCACTCTGCACTGACAATGTACTTTGACCAAATGGATTTGATGTTCCAAATCCACTAGAGGTTGATGTCGTGCACTGATCCAATGCAGTGCTAAATCCACTATTTGTGGATGTTGTAGATTTGCCAAAAAGACCTGATGTTCCTAATCCAGTTCCAAAGCCACTTGGTGTTGGTGATGTTGTGTTTTGGCCAGGCATATTAGACAATCCAAACCCACTTTGAGCTGCTGGACCTTGACTAAATGCAGAGGTTGCAAATCCACTTTGAGTATTGGTCTGACTGAATGGACTCGACGTTGAGCTAGATGCACCAAACAGACTCTGGGATGATCCCATGCCTAAACCAGTTGATTTCTGCTGACCAAACTGTCCAAAACTACCAGCAGACTGTCCAAAATGGCTGCTTGATTGCTGTGTTGACTGATCAAACAAAGCATTAGACTGGGTTGCCATTTGTTGTCCAAAGCCAGATGATTGGCCAAAAGGACTGGACTGTTGCAAAGAACCAGACTGTTGGCCAAATGTACTGGATTGTCCAAACAGAGAACCACTTTGACTGGAATTAGCAGCCTGCCCAAACATATTCTGTGGTGAAGTAAGTGAGCTACTAAATGCTGAACCAATGCCCCCAAAACTGGAAGATCAAAAAGGACTGGCCATTTTGCTCAGCTGTCACTTTATATGTATCCAGTGCACTATATCTTTTGAGGTTCATACGCCTGCTACATGAAGTGCTCTGTGACTGGTCTAAGAATCTCTGATGAAACTTAAACTCTCTAGGATGGCATTTCTTAACTGAAAACAGACAAGAGTTTGAATCAATTATCATGACTGCTTGGTTTGATGTTTTACAGCAAAACAACGCAAGTAAGTTATTTATTGCCAAGGCAACTGGAATAAAGTCCTGATCTAATGGTAGGATCGAATGAACATAACAAGGCTCATTGTTGCTCCCTATCTTTTGAACTAGAAATGTTCCTAGTGCTTTTCTCAAAGCCTGGCATTAGAGCAATAAGCCAAATTGTCAATATGTGCCTTATATGATACTAATATTTGGATTTTGTTTTTCATTCATTTGATACTGAGTTTGCAAATATTGTAATTTATGGAAAAATTGTAAAGTTAAGGAGCTATTGGCCATGGAGGTTCCTGCCTTCACAAGAATGTGATGGTCACTATTTTTCCTTCACAAGAATGTCATGGTAACTATTTTTCTTTCACAAGAATGTCATGGTAACTATTTTTCCTATGCAAGAATGTCATGGTAACTATTCTTGTTAAGGTATGATAACTGGAAAATGTATATTATTAATGGAAAATGACCATGCTCCCTTTCTAGTCTAAGTAAACATCGCCAAAATGTTTTTCCGGCTACTCAGTTATGAAAAAACAGGAAGTTCTATTACTGCTTGCCAGATCTGGTTATAACATCAAACACAATTAATACGATATAAAGGCAGTGTATTGATAACACATATGGGGGAAGGGCAGGTGTAAAACAAATTTTAATGATGTAATACTTACTTGTTGCTATTGTGTAGCTTACTCTTTCCAGAATGGAAATTAACCCCATCCACATAATGAGAATTCATACTCACAAAGCTAACTTCCAGAAACTCCTAAAAATCAACCATGCATAACTGGCCCATGCGCAGTCATCTTCATCTGAATTCTTCCAAGAATACTGACTACAATAGGGTCATCAGTGTATGGTGGAAAACAAAATCTGGCAATAACTGGTAAGTTTTACATCATTAAAACAAGTTTTTCCCCCAAGAAACTACATTTTAATATAAGCAATACATTATCTGTTGCTATTGTGTAGTTAAATTTCCCAGTTCAATTGGAGGCTTCTGAGCCCAAAACTGGTAAAAGAAAAACAAAACTAGGAAATACTTTTACAGCAGAAGTGTCTGCTCATGTAAGATAGTATCTGACTGGGCCACTTCTTGTGCAATGACTGAATAAGCTAAAAAGGCCCATGAGGTAGCAATGGCTCAAACCTCATGGGCTTTAATCTTATAAATAAAAGGTTACTCTCTGTATGGGACTGGTAAAACTCTCTTGATTGTTGTGATAATCCACCTTAATTTAGAAGAAACAAAAATATCAGCTGAGACTTTACAGGAATGGAAAGATGATTCCTAACCTATTCTTCTTCCTTCGGAAGCTGCCAACAGAAATGTAAAACTTTACTGAGCATAAAAGTCTAGCTTGATCATTCCTAACACAGACACAATTTGTATAGGGGGTGGAGGAACAAAAGTGGCTTTTTACTTAGAAAAGTTGGTTGGTAAATGAGATAGTCTGACTCATAAGTGCCACTTATGAACTCCAAACTGATGACTGGGTGTTTTGAAAACTTTATTACATTGGAAATGGCTGACTTGTAGCCCTTGTTGGTAGAAACAGAGCATTGTCTTTCTTCAAAATAAGAAGAAATTTAGCCACAGCATTCACAGAGGGACAGCTAGGATTAACATGTTTCCTACTGCACCAACTGCAAAAGATTCTCCACTTGGCACCAGAGACCTTGCATTGATACACTTGGTAACTTTGTTTGAAAACTTGTCCTGGTGGATAGACTGCTTGAGATGAGCCAGGCGTGAAGGTGGAGAATCTGCAGATTGTTGTGGGAAGAGACAGCCCCTGTGCTGTGACACTCCTATGGGACAATGTCCTGAGCTGATCTACCAGTGGGTCAAGAAGACCACTGAACCACAATCTTTGAGATTACAGAGAGGCTATCAAATTAAGTTGAGCAATGGAGGTCCTTCTTATCTGAAGTGCTTGTGAGATCATCTTAAAGGGCAGGAAGGCATAATGAACAGATGATCCCACTTCACGTTGAAAGCATCCACTTCTCAGCATCTGCCAAGGCCCCCCCCCCCAATCCAAATTAAGAACCCACTATGGATGGGTGCTGAGGCCATTCTGTGAGGAGGTCCTTGCCTCTCCTGGACAGACTGTGCACCAAAATATTCTTTTTGCCAGAAATGTACTGAAATTAGAAGGTAATCCCTTCTGAGTTTGCCCAACAAAGGTAGTTCCAAAGCTCCACACAGAAGGAAGGAGCTTATTTGCCTCCTTAGTGGAGGTATGCTACCAATGACATGATGCTGGTGGAGATTATTACACAACAACTTCTTATTCTGTCAATGCATCCATGTAGGGTGAAAAACAGTGACCTCATTTCCAAATTGCTGATGTGGAGGGCAGCTTCTTGGACTAGGGCTGCATGGCTTTGAAGAACATCAATGAAAGACCCTGGGGGCAGTCAGGTTTACCCTACTTCATGGTTGCTGTTGAAAGACCAGGAGCAGATGCAGAAATCAGTGTTGCTGATCCCACAGATCCCATGAAGCCATAATAGGAATGAACTCTGCCTCCTGGGAAGCAATCAACAGGATGCTTTTTAATAAGTTACACTGAAGTGTTCTGAGCACTGAGCAACATCCCTGTAGGGGTGCAGAAGCGTTCTAAGCAACATCCCTGTCAGGATCTGCAGAAAATGTCAAGGTCATAGCATGCTAAGATGTTTTGGACACTGCTTCAAAAAAGCCCTAAAGCAAAGCCGGAAACGTGCACTTTCCACAAATTTTGCAATGATCGATCACTAAAATGACCCTGTTGCTAATTAATCAGAGGAATCACATGGTGAAATGAATGAGTCTGCATGCATTAATTACATCATGTGAAAGTGGCATTAAGCACAATGTCTCAGTATTGCCATTAGACTCAAATAATGACAGAACTGACATCAGATGACATAAAAATCAAACTGAATTTGTTTTGAATTTAAGTTCCAATCCTTGCGCAACATAAAATAAATGACTCAAAAGCAAAATTTTCTATCTTATTTTTATCTAGAGCAAAATCTTTCAAATTCAAGGGCATTCAATGACCTTGGTGAAAAACCAATGACTTTCAATGCCTTGAAATGAGGTGTTAGTTTCTCAATTACTTTCAGTGACCCTTAATGATTGTAAGAATCATGTTAATTCTGAGTATTGGTGATGAAGCAAAACAGTATTATGATAATAATAAAAAGGAATACTATCTCTCACCAACTTGAATAATGCAAAAAGGGTTTGCATACCACTAAATGCACAAATGACTAAGGACACTGGTGTGATACTTCAAGTTAAAATTCAGCATGAAACATACTAAAAGGAAAATCAATTTCCTGATGTACTAAGTAGAATTAATAAAAGGGAGGTCACAAAACAATCTGAAGTCTGAAAAAAAAAAACCCCAAAAAACAAACACTACCATATATACTCACTTCTAAGTCTACCTTTGTTTTGACTGAAAATTCAACTCCAGCAGAGTAGGGGTCATCTTAAATGCGCCACATACAAAAAAATCTTGGGGTAATGTTGGAAATTTGATGTTTGCAGTATACTGTCAATTCAAATATCTTTATGTTATTATGCCACTTTTTCCATTCACAAATGCATATATGGTATGCAATGTGTTTATCCATTTCATGATGGTATTAGATATACAATACTTGTATCTACAGTTATTTGAAGTTTAATAATCTGAAAATAACATTACCAGTAAATTAAATACTACACATCGTAAAGTGATATCCATCAAAGTTGTTTACTGTGGGTGTTTACTAGCAAAAATACTGCTTCCCTTTTCATGCAAGTCCAAACAACCTGTATATGTATTAATAAATGAGTTTTGCTGTATAAACACTTTGTGTGATGTGACAGAAGTTTTTTAATTTAATTTGTATATTCTCTTTTCATCTCTTAGATTTAATTTAATTTAATTCCTAAGTGACATTTTCTAAGTTTTCTGCCAGTGCACATGGCCTGACAAGTCTTGGCATGTAAAGGCTGCTCTTTGTTTTCATGTTGATAAAACTTTCGATCGTGCTGCAAATTTAAAACTTGTTCAGTGCCAAGGAGAGTTTTACAACTTCCTGTGCTTGTATGACCTTAATCCTGTGGCTTGTAAAGGCAGTGTCCCCTTTGTTTTCCCATGTGACAACCCTTTGATCAACTGTGAGCTTGATACTTGCTCAGTGTCAAGTAACAGAGGGTGTTTATTTTATCTTGCCCTACAACTGACACATGTTCAGTTGCAGTCTTTAACAGATTTAACTGACTGTATGATCCAAGTGTTCCTTACACAGCCCAACCTAAGTCTGTACATAAGCACACATAGTGAAGCTGAAGAAACAGAGTCAAATGATATTTATGATGTCCAGATGACAATTTACAATGGCTATGCGATTTAGGATTTCAGAGCTTTATTGAGACAATGAGGATGAATATTTTGACTTTGTACCAGATGAAATCAAATAGCTACATTTACACGATACCAAGAATCACAAATTGGGGACTTAACATCCATTTGTAAGCAGTATCAAATTAACATATTGTGAATTGGGTCATTCTGAACTAGAATTTCTATACCGGTATCTGACCTATAACTGAATTTATTGATTTATCATATAAATGGACTTAAAATGTCAAGCAATACACAATAGAGCTCATGTGTATTTTTGGAACCCACTGCATCATGGTGGTGGACTTAATCCCTCCACTTTTACTCTGCAGCAGAAAAATAATTATAAACCACCACTACACCTCAGCCAGCATGCTGATGGCATCTCCACCATGGAACAGCTTATCAGCATTATCGACATTTAAAAAGCCAATCAATGAAGATCACCATGGAAAGACTGACACATCATGAGTGATTAACAATCAAATACCACTTCACCAATCAGTGATTTTTATTTCAATCATATATAGGACAACAGAAATTAATTTTAAAAATCTTGTGTATTTAGTACATTTAGACAATTTATGCGCCAACTTGATAACAGGCCCACCTTGTTAATCCTCTACTGAACAGTGTAAATTTATCCTACTGTTTAAACATGAAACGCAATCCTCTGAGGGATGGACAATTAAATTCCA
This sequence comes from Megalonaias nervosa, assembly GCA_016617855.1. Lineage (NCBI taxonomy): Eukaryota > Metazoa > Mollusca > Bivalvia > Unionida > Unionidae > Megalonaias > Megalonaias nervosa. Next base: position 154,847 of record JAECUM010001735.1, read on the forward strand.
GATAGCAGCAGCTTCTGTTTCAATACAAACAATAAAAAAGAAAACACTCAATTTAAACTTAAATGCAAAGCACGTGTTTAGTCCTTAAGCGGTAATGGCCCTTTGACAAGATTGAATATACATGTACACAACTACCAACTAGTTCAATTCTGAATGCACGTGTAGGGGACTGGCCATTTAATTTTATCGGGCTAAATTATTATTTCCAACTGGTATATTTTATTATTTCATTTATCATATGATAAGCTTGTTTCAAGTAAAACAAGGAATGGCAAAGTGTCAATTTTCATACCACAAATCAGAATCAGACAATAGTTTTCAAGCATTTACCCCCCCCCCTTTAGAAACTTAAATGGTCTTCATAATAAAGTCTTGGCTGCAGCTGATGTTCCACAAAAATCAATGCAATGTTAGTACCAGAAAAAGATGTCAATTTCAGCTTGGGAAAGGTGCATTTCTATCACGACTTGGCCCATTGCACTTTATAGATGTAGCTCAAATTACGGTCCAGCCATTAACAGTGATTGACATCTGAACAGTCGATGAAGGATGACCATCCACGGAAAAGACCAAAATGTCATGCATGATTTACAATCAGATACCATTTCAAGAATTGAGAGATCTTAATTTCTATTAAAAAAAACAAAAGAAAAAGTTTTGTCTATTCTGTAAATTTAGAGAAGGTTGATCGACTTATTTTGCAATGTTTACACTTTTACTTTATTCAAAGAAATCTGAACATACACACTGACTTGATGAAAGGCACATCGTATTGATCTTCACCATTTTGATCTTCTCTTGTAAATTTAGCCAACTGTTTATGAAAAATAGCCCTCCAAAGTTTAGACAATTACATTCCAGTTTACAGCCACTTTTGTTTAAAAAAAAAACACAAACAAATTCTGAGTTTACGAATCACATAAAGACCAATCACAAGGCTGAATATTGTTCAATTGTGACTACATGTGTACTGCAAGGGACTGGCCATTTAATTTATGGGGCAAATTGTTCTTTCCCACAGAGATATTTTTTATTATTTCATTCATCACAAGATAAATTTATTTCAAATAAGAAAAGGAATGGTATAGTATCCTTTTTATAAGACAAATCTCAAGTTTAAATCACACCTCTATAAGTCTGTGATTGGACGTCAGAAGAAATAGCACAAAATATTACTGAGAATTCTACAGGGCTAGATCAGGACCCCTACCCCACACCCTAAAAAATAAAAACGAACACACACACACACAACATACAGTCAACTGTCACTTGAAATTTTACTATCGTCTTATTCCTGTGCACATTAATTGGGTATTATCCACACTTTGAGTAAATATACACACAGACCTTTGCTTTGGTGCCCTTTCAAGGAAAGTTGGGGCCCTTTTGAAATTTTGGAAACACCCTCCCCCAACACTTGATCTGATCCGGCTGAGATCATCCATGGGGTAACTATCAGAACTTGTGCAATGTTATTTCACATCAAATATGAATGTGATTTTTTAAAAAATTGTTTGACATCTATCATTTGTTATCATTCTTTTCAATGCAGAGCGCGATAATATTGAATTTCATATGATACTTAGAGTATACTGCACAAACTGCAACAAAAATTGGGAAATAAATGCATCTGCACATTCTGATAACATAATATTGAGAGATTTAAAAAAAATAAGATTCACTGCACCAAATGTACTTGAAATAGGTCCATTAGCACTGTCTGTCATGATAAAAATTTTGTTTCTACATTTGAGAACAAATAATAGGACACATGTGGATACAACCAGCAGTGTGCATGTGTAATTTGGATTTTTAACGTAGCTTTAACAATTTTTCAGTCATATCGTTACAATGTCTGCAGTGTGGCAGTTTACAGTGATGTCTAGCACTGGAGCATCATGCCGCAGACATGTAGCATCATGTCCAACCCAGTCACATTATCCTGACACCAGGCTGACCAGTCCTAACACTAACCTTTTCATGCAACACCTAATGAGGCAGCTGTTAGTACCATATTTATGTCTTTGGTATGACTCGGCCATGGTTCGAACCCGTGACCTCCCACATCTGAGACAGACACTCTAACCACTAGGCTACTGGAGCGGTCTACAACCAGCAGAATGTCTTAAATTTGTTGAACAATTAAGATTTGACATTTTCCACACCATTATTCATTTCAACAATATGCTGAAGTCAGATTAATTAAAAACAAGTAATAAACTTCTGCTGTTAACCATAATTTGAGCTGTAAACTACAATACCAATGAGTCAAATGGCTTAGTGTTAGCAACACACCTTTCTCACGCTGAAACTGACATTGTCTTCTGATGCTAATTTTATAACAGTGTTTACAATGGTCATTATATTTCTGTAGAACATACGCTTAAGCTAATTCTTTATTAGGGAGAGACCATTTAAGTTTCTAAAGGATTATATTGTCCGAAATAACTGTACCTTGTGATGAATAAAAGAATAAAAAAATGGCCCAGTCGGAAAGAACAATAAATTAAATGACCAGCCTCTTACACTATAACTGCAGTTAGAACTGAGCTAAAGTTTGTAGCTGTGTACATGTATATTCAGCCTTGTGACTGGGTCATTACTTTTCAAGGACTAAACATGTGGTTCACATTTAAGTATAAATTCATTTTTCTTTACACAGAACCAGCTGTCATCAGGAGTTTAAATGTACATACTTCAGAGGATTACTTTTCATGTTTAAATGTTAGCATAGCTTTGCCTTATTCAGGAGAGATCAGCAATGTCTCGTCAACTTAGTGTGTTAGTTTTTTAAGATTTCTTTGAAGAAAATAAAAGCGTAAACTTGTTCCAAAAGGTGTTAATCAGCCTTTAGTAAATGAAAATAGTACAGCAGTATTAGTACAGTTTTCGAGGCATTGCAACTATGTTAATATTATCTGAACTTTGATTTGGCATTATACCACTTACATAGTCTTCATTAGAAGTAGAAAATGTGTATAATCATCTGATAACGATGTAGATAAATCTCTTTCTCACAACCTCTAAAGACATAGCTGACAACCCCAGAATACAAAAATACTGATTGCCTATGACAAAAAACTGATTTTCAGGAACAAATACAGATTTTTAAAATTTTTTTTATGTAAGAGTAACTATTTCCAACATCTACAACCATCAGCAAGTTAGGACAATAACCTACTTAATTATTTACTGTCAAAGTGCAGTTCTTGCATTCGTGCACCTTCTGAACAGGCAACCTGTTATATTCAGTTTCCCACTGTAAGGTACAGTAGTGCAATGCACTCACACTCAGATACTGGTGGTTTATAAGAGCCGTTTCCACACCTTTTTTTTTCAATCATTAATATCAATTCCAATGTACCATCTTTCATTGATTTTCTGAATTCTGTGCACAAGAGTAATCCTCATTGATTTTACTTTCTGGAAAAAGTGTAAGAAATAAATCGCCAGCAGCTGTAGCAACTGAAGGATGATGGTTTATTTCTAAAAGAAATTTAGTAAACAAACTTCCGATTGAATTACATCAATGTTCTATCTGGTATCTACAAACTTAAGTTCAGGCTGTGTTTGTTGATGCTGAAGCAGCAAGCTAATGATTATTAGCTTTTTTATGCTGTTTTATGTTATGGGCACCTCTATGTCCATAAGTGAAATCACAATTACACAATTTGCAAAATGCAAAGCTTTCTCCTTTACTAGATGGTTTCACAAATCTAAACATGATGCCATAATTGTCCTTCCAGTTCTTTTTTATTCTTTGCTGAAGAAAATTCTGAATCTTCTGCTTTGCTTTTCTACATGACTAGAAGTTGAATATAATGAACATGAGATGCAGTGATAGGGGCAACTTATTTGTGCAATTCAATATGGTGGTTAAAGACTGGCATGGTAGCCTCAATTTCAAATGAACCAATCATATTTTAGTACTCTATATCCCTATATACATGTGATACATTTACTCTCAGAATGGAACCGGGTGCCCATTTTAAACAGAAAATTGCAAAGAAATTTTAAATTTTTATTTATTTAAGAAAAGGATTTTTAACAAGAAAAATGTACACCCGTGTTCAGGTCCAAAATATGGGACAAATACACGAAAAATGTGACACTTGGCAATTTAATAACAATTCAATAATCAAATGCTTCAAATTTCCAATTACACTCCTTCCGCTCAACCCTTCAGTAGCCTACTGCATCACTTGATTAGCAGTGTGAGATTGATTTTCACCTGTCCTTGTATTCATCTGTGGTATTCTCTCCTATTTCTCCCAATTCCTTCTCCTCTTCCTCCCTGACTTTCTCCAAATTCCTTCTCCTCCTCCTCGACTTCTCTATACTCCTATTCCTCCTCCTCCACTTTCTCCTCCAGACTCCTTTTCCTCCTCCTCCAACTTCTCTCCACCGACTAGACTTCTGTCGACTTTGTTCAACTAGTCTCAATTCCATCTCCACCTCTTGGAGACTTGGGACTCAATTGAACTGGAAGTTCTCTGTCCCCTAAAAAGCTTCCTTTCTGAAGCTTTTTCTTTCCTTAGAATCTACCTCTAAGTTTTGCTGCCAAATTACAAGTGGCTCTCAGAGTAACCGTTGTTCATCAATCTTCCTAGGCGAAACAAAATTTTCGCTTACGAGTTGGAAGGTAACATTTGCGTCAAATTGTAATCATACCCTCTATCTCAATATTTGATTGGACATCGCTGAGGACTGATCCAATCAAACTTACTGTCTGTCAACGAACAGACGGATGAGAACACACCTCATTCACCCCGCTGTTCCCTTTGATCCCAAACTAACCTCTTAACACGTAGGTGTGATAATTGCAAGCCTTAGTTAAATGGTGCAATCTATCACCTTTGCCGATTCAAGATTCCGTGTCTCCAGCTGGTCATGTTACCTTGCGTAAGAGATTAACACTAGCCCACGGTAATCTTTAGATATCAAACATAACGCTGCAGTAATATTATAGCTTATACATGACTTTATAGCTGGGGATTAGCAAATGTGACATAAATTATAAAATTCAGATGATTTACAGATGTAGAAACAAAGAACTTGTAAATTTCGAGTATGAGAAATGGCAGCTATGGTTGGTCACATGGCTTCACTGACTTGACAGTGAATGAATTCTCTCAAGATTTTAAAGCACATAAAAATTTCTTCCATAAAAAATAATTATACAGTCCTACCCGTTTATGTCGACATCCTCGGGCCCGAGGAAATACTGTCGACATAGGCGGATGTCGAGATAAGTGTTTGGGGGGTGGGGTTCTGAAAAAAGATACAAGTTAAATTCGTCAGTAAGGGGTGACCTGTCGTCAGTGAGTAGCATTGACACTTTGAGAAAACAAACAATGCAAATTTTGATTACATGAAGACAAAACCAGTGTCAAATACACTTGTATATTGACAAATTACATTTTGGTTACCTTTATGTAATAAAATCCACAATAAAATATTGCATCAGTCACATCCTGATATGAAAAACATTCACTACAATTATTCAATGTCGGCATAAGCACATGGTTTCATAGTTGTTATTTACACGCTTGGAGCACATGTACTTAAATTGGCCTAGATTTTGGTCAGTCTGTTCCCATCTTACTGAGGCTTCCAAGGGGATGGGGCTATTCACAGGGAAATGAAAACCTGTCAACAAGTTGGTTTAAACAGTACTTGTATTTAGTTACAGAAGTCATCGTGAAAAGTACATAAAAGCGAACAAGAGATATGCGGCTGATATGATTAATGAAGGCATAATATTGTATACATTGACACATGCTAATGAGGTATTAAAAGAAAATGATTCTTACAATACAATATTGTAACAATGTCAGCTCAATACATTTAAAATTTTTCACAGACATCTTTGCGAGATGCCCCACCCTCAACTTCCTTAACAGCCAGATATTTAGTTTCCAGAGACTGTAAATTTAATCTGCGTTTACACTGCCGTTGGTAGCCATCATAAATATAAATAAAGTTAAAAAGGAAACTTTCACAGCACAATAAACTTGTTTTAATCAACGATCACTTTGGAAAATGCAAGAATCAGATCAGATTTCATTGCTTTTATTTAAGTCGCCGCGAGAGGCCAACTTTATAGGACCAAACAAAAGCCAGTTTGTTTATTTTTTATCTGACCGCGACATCAAAGCCTGGCGGCAAGATCAACTAATTGTTGAACAAAGTTTGGGTCGGAACTGGCATCTGGTCGACATAAATGATAAGGCGGTAAAATTAAAGCCTGGCGGCAAGATCAACTAATTGTTGAACAAAGTATGGGTCGGAACTGGCAGCTTGTCGACATAAATGATTAGAAAACAAAGGATTTGTTCAAGCTGGGCCAAGGGCTTCTGTCGACATGTACGTTTATTTTTTTATCTCGACGTCGACATAAGCATGACAATTTTGGTAGTAATAGTAGACCAAGGGACCGGGACTTTGCTTTTTTGTCGAAACAGGCGGCTTGTCGACATAAGTGATGTCGACATAAGTGGGTAGGACTGTACAGCTATAATGATTGGATTTTACTCTTAAATCTTTCTATACATAATAGGTGTGTACTAAAAATGTAAAATGGTTAAAATTGATGTTAAATGTAACATATACTACACTGCTTAATAGTTAACAGGCAGGCCTATGTGTATGGAGTCAAACGGGTAACAGGTGTTCTATTTATAGCACACTGCACTGGGTAACTATGCTACAGGTATATCGATGGGCTAAAAAGCCATACACTCTATGAGGTAAAGGGTTAAACTGATATAATTAAAAGGCAAAGAAGTCAGGTTATAAACAACCATTCCACATATTACTTCGATATATTACTTAATTGGCTGACAACAGCTAGTGAGATGTGTTTGAAGACTACAGTGGACGAGCCCATTGTGCTAATTTGCATAGGTACACTCAGGACTTGGAACAACCCAATATGGTAAATCAAAGAGATGCTAGATGCGTGTAGAAGAAGAAAAGTTATTATATATCACTGCTCTGAATGAAAATATTTAAGCTACATGTATTATCGGGTTCTGACAATTTTGTAAACAGCGGCAATGTTTCTTTGAAGTCGGATTTTGTTGTATATATAAAATGAAAACCATGATTATTTCAATTGTGAGAATAGTGTTCACGTGTGATTCATTCCTGAAGGCGATTTTAGGAAGAAATTAGCTATCAATAGTATTAGCAAAGCCCAACAAAAATAAATTTTAGACTTGGTCAACAGAGTTCGACTTTGTGAAACATGCCAGCCAAAAAAAAAAAATAAGGTGGAAGAGAGGTAATGAAATCTTGTGCACATACTGCAAACAACATATTGACATATGTCAACTTGGTTCTGACTGTAACTGGTTTAAAGAATCTAGCACAGAAGTTTGAATACCAGGAAAATCCATTCTCTAGTGTGAATAGTGATAAACACTAATAACACCCACATTACCTTCAAACCCCCTTTCAAATTTATATTTGAATTGTAGCAACTGAAATGTTGTGTGACAAATAATATTAAAAAGGGGGAAAGACTGGACATATGGAAACTGGAGTCCGGGCTTGTGGAAATTCAGTCAGGGTTTGTGATTTTTTTCAAGGCACCAGCCCTAGGCCTGTGTCAAAGAAGTTTTTTCTTTGAGCACTGTGACTTATAAGCAAGTATATACTATAAGTCAATAAAAAGTTATCTTAACATCACTGGGATCTATGAGGGCTAAGGATTAACACCTAACACTATAGTAAAAGTCATACTGGTCATGCATGAGCATTTACTCATCTTAAATTAAATACAAATTGTTGTTTTAAAATTTACTGCTAATTTTGTTTAACCAAAGTTTATTCAATCTTGATTATTGAAAGCTCTGCACTTTAACTGTTGTCAAGAAACCTCCAGACAAAAATGATCGATTCCTAAAGACTTTTATAATGGTGGTCAGGTACTAAACAGAGTCAAGAAAATAGCACTCTGAATCTAATCAACACAATACGAATTTGATTATCAACATGCATAGCTTTCAATGTGACATCACAGCATGCGTCATTCAATCCAGTTTGTACTGGATCACACCTGTATGTTGATCTTGTCCAATAATGTCCACATACTTTAACACTGATTTTGCCATTGATACTTCTTGGGCATGCAAATATTGCCCTTCCCAAGGAATATGGATGTATGAGGATCCATATAAAGTGAATAATTGTCATTTAAAGGTATGTAGAATTAAATTCTAAAAAATGACACCCATTACTGAAATAATCGATGTTAAACAGATACATGACCTGTATGACTTTTACTACAAATACAAACAATGCATCACTTAACAATGGGGGCATCTGGAACGACGATAAGGAAAACTGTGCATGGACTAGTGACACAGGATTGACTTCAAATGCATTCTTAGGCCTTGCCTTAGTCCTACATGTAAGACCTCAATGCTGACATTTACGTTTTGGGCATCAGAGTCTTACTGCCTAACTAACGGCGCAATGTAGTGTGTTTTGATGTCGACTAACATCGTAATGAAAGTCAAATTTTCAGGAATATCTCGCACAACTGGCAACCAATAACAACGTTTTTCTACAAAATAAAGTCATGATGTTTTAGTCAGACTTTACTTACTCTGATGTCTTTTCTCTAATAAATTCAAACTCTCACAAGAGAAATGGACCTCTTTTCAAGTTTCGTTGGCCTACATTTCAGTTGGCTGGAAAGAGATGAAAGCCAGGAATGCCAAAATCAGGGTAAGTTGCAATATTATTCTTTAACGAAATGAATAAAAATATATTATACCTATTGGAATTGTAAGCAATGTTTCATTTTGTTCAAGAAATATATCCCGCACATGAACCTACTTGAACATACATCGGCATACCTTGACTACTGTCGCATTTCAACAAATTCAAATGTATGTCAATGGAACATGAAAATGCGTCCATTTGCTAGTGTCAGATTTTTATTCAAACAGAATAAAAACAGCACAGTAAGTATATTAATTACATATCAATTTGTGGAAGTGTGTCGATATGGGCTGTCAAGTGTGTGAGATGTTCCTGAAACTTTGACTACTCGTTCCAATGTCAAATGACATCGGAACACGTTATACAAGGCTGTTATTTGGGTAGTAAGATGTAGCACTAAAACATAAATAATGTGATACGTCTTACACTGTAGGACTAGCCCTGACTTAGTCCTACAATGTAAAACATAGCACGTTGTTTTTGTTTTAGTGCTACGTCTTACCACTCAAATAAGAGCCTTACACAGCGCTGTTGGTTGGGCAGTAAGACCCATCACCCTCCCAGAACAAAAATATTGGGTGATGTGTCTTACGTTGTAGGACGTTGTAGGACTAGCCTTGCCTTAACCTATAGAAAAAGGTATTAATACAAGCTTAAAGCTTTGTAGCAACCTTGTTTATTGTTCACACGTTATAATCACAGGCACATGATTCTGGGGGAATTAATGTGTACACTAACCAATCAACGCTCTGTTAATTGCTGAGTGTGCACATTAGTTTGCCCCTGAATCAAGTGTCTGTACCTGTGGTTATAATGCAAATGACGAAATTGTGTGACTCGTACTTCTACTGGGAATTCAGTTTACTCTCAGAAAGAATGATTATTATCCTTCCTTATAATGTACCTTGCTCTTTTCCTACCACATTAATTTAACTGGTTCGAAATGCATTTTGGTTTGTCTTTAATCATAACTTTAAACAATCCTTAGATAATCCACACAACAGTTAAAACCACTTGCACAATTTGTGTAAACACTTCCGCCAAAAGTGATATCATCCCGCAGCAACCATTGCAAAATAAATTGTTTCAGAGCTTCCCGTTCGAATTCTTATGAAACATGTTTAATTTCCTGATCATTTTCGAGAAGCAAAATAATTGTGATACCGTTGAAAATAAAACCGTTGTTGAAGAATATTTACTGCGTGACTATAGTAGCCAGCATGGCTAGTTTCCTGTCAAGAAGTACGGAGACGATTAAAACGTGGATTCAATGGTCATGGAGTTATTTATGGGCTGTATGGTTCTTATTGGTTGTATTTGTGGTTTACATATTACGAGGACCTCTCAAGCTGAGTGAAAACATATCATATGGTATGTATGATTTGCGCCGGACGAAACGTCAAAGCATATGTCTCACTTTGTACCTCACGCATTTTAAAAGTTTATGATCATTTTGCAATATTTATGCACACTAGTGATGCAGCTAACAGGGTTCATTGTTGCACAAGATTTCTGTATGTCTATTGCTGCACTAAGTATGCAGCTTGCCCTTAATACCTTCCGCTGTCCTTTATCCCAAGGGAAGCAACTCTGAAAATTTGAAATACGCAAAGCTTACAACTGACCTGGCATTAACAGCAACAGCGTAATGTCATTACGAAACGTGCAGATGTTTTGCACATAGCCCATGTGCATTATTCACCTGTGAAAGGAAAGTTTGTGTTGATTTAAATGACTTGAATGTGAGCTGTTGGGACCTTAATGTTGAAATGTTTCTGATCTTAACACTAACAGGTTGTGCACCCATCAACACCATTTTCAAGTCCTGCATTACATGTAACTCGTATCCCGAGTTCTTGTAAATTTATGCTAGAACATATTGTACATCGACATACACAGGACATACATAACAGGACTGTAATTAATTCACAGTTATGAGTCACCTTGAACATGTTACAAGAATGATTTGGGCAAGAGATCTTTAGTAAGGCATATAGGGGATGACTCCCTTGCAAACAAGAAATAGGGGAATCTGACTGACATTTTTTAGAAACTGTCCACCAATTAATCTTCCGGCTACAAAGGCATTTATGGGTTTGTTTTTGCATGGGTTTTTATATCTCTCATCTGTAAATGATTACTTGCGACAAAATATGGATGTTCATTATTAATTTCAACAATATTCTGCCCCATGATTATTTCAGTCAAATATGAAACTACTTCTACACATTTTTTAATTAAGAATCATGTGATGTAACTCACATTTATGTAACATTTTAATTTTTATAATATTAATATGTGTGCATAATATTATACAATTTTACTGAATTCCTGGAAATGGACAAAATAAATCCAACAAAATTGATATTTTTACATCAGAAGATATTATGGAATAAAATACTTAAACAAAATGGACAGAGAATAAGATTACTTTTTGACTGAATAAATGGATGCATATCACAATAGGTTTAAATGATTTTATACTGTATTTTGTATGCATATGAGAAATAAAGAAAATCACAAATACAGAGAAAAAACTCGCCACCATGTACATTTCAAAATATGCATGCTTATCATTGAAAATGTTTGATAAAGAAATATGGGAATAATAATAATAATAATAATAATAATAATAATAATATACTGCTTAATTTATAGAAGTTAAATGAATCAGTTCAGCAGAGAATTAATGATAAAAGATTTTAAAAAGCAATATTTCAGTTAAGGTAAATTAAATGGTTTTGTATGGGTGTTGGTCCTTGGACTGTGACTTTTTTTACACTATTGAGTGACTTTTATGGGGAGTTCATAGAGTTTGACTGGTACTAAAAATTTCATTTAATTGCTATAATTTTTGTATAGGTTTGACACAGCTCAAGCTGGTGCACAGAGTGCTTGTTTACATATTTAATCAGTTATGTAAAAGCTGCTTTTCACATCTGCATCATCACCTTCTTACCAATCTCTGTAAAATTTACAAGCAAAGCATACTGGTGTTAAACAGATTGTTTTTGCCCATTAGTGAGTGCATCACACATATTATCTTCATCCAGATAAAAGAGCCAGAATGATTTTAGAAATGTTTCAAATACTGAGTACAGCTCCCAAAGACAGTTACACATATAAATGTGATTTATGGAAATGCAAAATAACTAAAGCATATTGCAGATCAGCATGATGGTAGCATGTCATCTGTGTTCTAGACCACTGTAGCAGTCATTTGGAATATTTTTAACTACAATATAGCATTTATTCTTGCCATAAAATGTATCATTCTGGTTCTGATGCTGAAAATAATATATTTTCAAGGGCTGTAAGCACTTTTTGGTCATATTTTTTACCTGGTTATTGTGAAAAAAAGAAAATACACTAATTGGAAAGTAGTCAGATAATCATTGCATCCTGCAGATAATGAGTGAACCTGATTTTTATCAATTAGAATTAAATTGTTCCTTTGTTTTGGTTTTATCTATTTTCTGAATAAAGAATGCATTATTGAAGTTGTACAACAGAACTTGTCTTGAAACCCACCCACCCCTTCAGCCAACAAATTATGGTCCCTAAAGACAGGTGGTCTCTTCTGACAGGTGATAACACTGTATAATTGATAAATTTGTGCATCAAGAATCTAGTCTCTTAAGACAGGTGGTCTCTCCGAGCAGTGGTGTTTCATGATAGGTTTTACTGTTTTTGAATTTATTAGGTAAAACAGAGCGGAAAAATTGCATTTAATTCATAATTACAGGTTCTGTATTACATGTGCAAAGAACAAAATATCATTACCTGGTTGGAATAGAGCGACGAAATGTTGTCATTCACAAACATGTCTTGAAATGTTCTGGATTACCCTGAATTTTGGACAGGCTTCAGGACAGTCATCCTCAGCTTAGTATGACCCATGTGAAACACTGTTAAAGAGTAATTAGGTTACATTTTTTTCTTTTGCACCTGTAATTGTCTCAAAACTATCAGCTTCAGCCTAAGGCCAGCTATTAATATCCGCTATTTTGAGTTCTCTAAACCACCTGTCTCAATGTTACCTTGTCAGAGTTTCCTGACTCTTCCCACTCCATTTTAGATATTTTGACATTTTGTCAGAGGATGTTTGAACATAATATTGCCTGGCATCAGATTCACTGATAATGGGCCTTAACCTTCATTTTTTTCTGATGATGTTAAAAATTCTATTGCCATATGATAGATCAACTGACAGCATTTTTGCTGCTGACTAAATTTTCCTTATTTATCTCTATATCTGCATTTGTCCAGATCCATACAGTTAACTGAAGTTGATTGCACATGCATTAGATTGATAACTTATAGACTGTAAGCCAGACTGGTCATATGTAAAAATAACATTTTAATGTAGGAACTGACAGTTTGTCATTCAAAAAGGGATTGTGTTATAAATTAATTTGCATCTGTCAGATGTTTTTAGCATAAAACATTGTATAATACTCGTAATTAGAATGTGTTGATGACATTTCTAGTTGCCACATTATGATTCTGAAGACCACTAGAGAACAATAAGTTGACAGTTTTCACTCACCAATTTTTAATTTTTAGTTGGAAATGCAATCATTTTAGTACCTACTTGGAGTGCTGTTAAAGGTCATATATGGAGGTTTATGTTTACACATACATCTTAAATCCTCCAAACTAGGAAACCCCAAATTTATTTTTCTTATTATGTCATTAACAAACTATTGCATTTCAGAGTATTATCCTCATAACTTTTGGAACATGCATTACATCTCTCCGATATATTGGACAGAAGTGAGATATGAGGGGAACATCAATCATTTAGTACTCTTCCATTTGATAGCTCCTGTCATGCATTAAACAAATTGATCAAATCTTAATGCTAAGTGCCATTGTGAATTTGACATATAATCTCAAACAGTACATTTCTACCCCATTATAACATGCCTCATTATCATGTTATTCTGGATATAATGCAGTGCTGCTGTGGATTACAGGAGCAAAATCATCCTTATAACAATAAGGGTTGGAAGAAAACAAGGTGAAAGTTGGTCTTATATCTTCATTTCCTTTTCAGAATCCATTATTTGACAAGTTTTGATAGTGCCCACTATACCACGGTTCGACTGCTCCGGTAGTCTAGTGGTTAGAGCATCCGCCTTGGATACAGGAGGTCATGGGTTTGAACCCCAGCTGAGTCATACCAAAGACTTAAAAAAAAGTACTAACAGCTGTCTTGCTTGGTGCTCAGCATTAGGAGGTTAGTGTTAGGACTGGTCATCCTGGTGTCAGGATAATGTGACTGGCTGGGACATGATGCTACAAGTCTGCGGCATAATGCCCCAGTGCTAGACATAACTATAAACTGCCACATTGCAGACATCATAGCGATATGACTGAAAAATTGTTAAAGCTACGTTTAAAAAAATCCAAATCCAAATACCATGCTTCTGTATACTATATTCCCAGTATTTCATGGTTTCATCAATATCACAGTTCTTTGTATAAGCAATTGAGTACATAACACAGTAATGGATCCTGACTACTGCATTACAGCAAGGGACAGCTTTATAAAGGGAAATGGAAGTTTAATAGCAACAATTACTTATCTTGCTGCTATTGCATGGCAAACCTATTTTTTGTGCCAAAAACTCATTGTCTGTTCGATGTGAATTTATCCTCCCACAGTGGAGAAAAGTCAGTATGGCCCTTTACACACCACTCTGTATGTCACACAGTCATGTGCAGATAGTAAATATCACCTGTCATCTTTTTTCATGGATGGCATACTGTGTAGATGTCTGTCAAAACTATCACCTGAGAAATTATGCCTGTTGCAACTTACCACAAATAAAAGCGGTCTTTTTCTGCAGTTTTTAATTAGTCTTAGTGTCACAGCTGTTTGTTTCATTTTATAAGAAATCATATCATAGCCTTTTCCCCATTAGAATTTAGTTTTTTAAAGGGTCTCTGAGGCTACCTTATGTTCCTTCTTTTAAGTGGACACACATTCCTTACATATACAAAAAACTGTGGTACAGGCATGTCCTTCTGTTCTAAGGAAAATAACAATAGGCCCTGTCTAACATTGAGGACATTGTTTCTTCTATCTTCAGTTTCACCTTGTATACTTTTTGTTTGCCCATGCTATGTGTTGACATTGTATATATATCTGCATGTTGCTTTAGTAAAAAATGTTCACATTGACATATCTTATTTTTCAGTTGGAAAAACTACAGGTAATTTACACAAGGTTAACTGTTGTTTACTTATGCTTACAGTATTCATAGTACATACACAGGTGAGCACACGGTACTACACTGCATACAACCAGGTGAGTTTAAAGGTAACATCATACAGTACTTTTAATGTATACACAGGGGTTTATGCAGTACAACACTGCATACAACCAGGTGAGTTTGAAGTCAACAACAAGTGATTTAACATGACCTTCATTATTTCTTTATTAGAGGATAATGTCAGAACAATCTGCGTGACAGTGTGGCCACAAAAAGGGCCCTTGGGATACTCGCAGACTGCATAAAGTGCTCAAAGTGCAAATGAAACAATCATTGCACTTTTTGCAGATTATGGCCTTCTGAAAAAAATGAAACAGCTGGAATCTGGTTGATTCCAGATGTACATATTGGAGTCAGAGGAATCTTCCCTCTCCCTAATCTTCACATTTGTTGGGATCAACATCTTTGGTGGCTTGTGAAGCCCTCCAGAAGGAAGGACTGGCATTTGAGGAGTCTTTCAACTTTCCCCAATAGCAAGGAGAATACGAACACTCCTCACGCTCCAAACAGCATCTGTGCCTCAGGTTGTAGGTTGCTTCCTCCTGTTGGAGAGATCGAGCATTGCAACAGCAGGTTGTGCCGTCCAATTAAGAAGGTAGAGCACCACAACAGGGGGTTGCGCCCTCCCATTAGGCAAGTGGAGCAATACAACAGCGGGTTGTTCCCTCCCATTAAGGAGATTGAGTACTACAACACATATTGTGCTTCTTGCAGCGTGTTGCTTCTTCCTGTTAGGGAGGTGAGACACTGCAACCGTTATGCACAGAGTGACAAATCAGTTGAAGATGAGGTCATCTATTATCACTCATTGGCCGCACAGAATGGGTACAGGGTACAGACTAGAGTTCCTCCTCTCTCCCCTCTACCATCCCATCCTGTGCAAGATTTGGAGTCTAACCACAGGACTCAAGTAAAGGACGGGGATCACATCGATGTCTCCCCTTCCCAATTATACCATTGAACCCTTTCAGGTTGTGGGGCCCTCCACCTCAGGATCCTTGGTCCATTATGCCACCATGGGCTACTGGACCTTGCCCTTAGAGTCAGTGTGATGCTGTGGCTCATGTCCCACATCAGCTTTCCACCAGGTGGCCTCCATTTGGATGGCTAAAGGTGTATCATACAGGTTAGACAGACATTCTCATCTTCCATCTGGACCTCATAATGAACTGTGGAACGTGGCGCAAAGTGCTCTTATGCCCCCTCGACCAAGGGACATAGTGATGCCCAGTCATTCTTGTACTAGATTATGATGATGACAATGCCTTCTCTATCCTCATTGACTCAAAGAGTTTAAGACAAACAGCACAAATGACACCTTCTTTTAGGTACACCCTTGCTCTCAGTTGCAGGGTGACGAAGTAGCCTGGTTCTTTGATAAAGTGGTAAACAAGGTTTATCGCCTTTTATCCCTGGACTTGTGCCCTAAAACTTCTGGAACACAGTCCATAAACATCCTTTCCATTTTGGAAAAGATTTCTGGGGTTCCAACACAACCAGACCTCTATTTCTCCTTCATTCATCCATGACTGAGGAAATATCACACTGGCTTTCACTAGACCAAATATTACTTGATACCGTAGAGACTGGTTTGTTCCTCCCTCAACATTGAGACTCCTGATCTGTTCTGTCAGCTACTGGGTGCATTCCCCAAAGTGGCCTACCAAAACTCCCCACTTGGACGCTGATGCAGCTAAAGTGGGTATTTCTATGGGAGCCTGGGTACACCTTCCCATCAAAATAATTGATGCCATGGATCATAAAACCCAGTTGCTCATAACCATTGCTTCACATGCCGACCTATTTTCAGCTACTTCCTTCAGTAAGATGAGAGAGGCCTCACTGAAACCAGCTTCCTTACAACATGTGCTGGCCAGATAAGTAAATAATACAAAAATAAATAAATAATTAAAAGAATAAGAAAATAAATTAATGGGTTTTATTTGTATTACATATATACTTATTTGGTAAAGACATAGATCCGTTTTCTGTATGATTGTATTTTTGAGAATTTTGGCAATCCTGTTGTGGTCATTTCTTGTAAATTAAAAAATCCAAACAACCAAACTATTTTAAAAAAGAACAATCTTATTATCTTATCGAATGAAGACAAACATTATCTATAAAAAAAAATTTTCAGTCATACCAATAATGTTGGTTTAGGTTCCCTTCCAATTTTAGAAATACAAGTCTTCAGGTCACAAATGGAAGAGATATTACTATTGGTTAACATGCTCAGAAGTGATAGATGTCGAGTTTGTGTCCCTTGGCTGTGTAAGACTTGTCTTATTTTCATAATCTTGATTCTCCTGGTGGAGGCATGAAAGACTGCTTCATGTAAACAACCGGTGATCTACATGTAGCCATTACATTAACACCCACACCCTCCATCTCTAGACTAATTTATTACCCTTATGACCTATCCACACTTGGGAAATAGATTGATTGTTGTGTGGAAGTGGAACAGTGCATGTGATAATTTGTTTCCATTGATGAAAATAGTCAAATGCATTTGTTAGAGAAATGTCTAGCTGAGATTTATTGACATATATGCATGTGACCATTGTATGTACATTATCAGATAATAAACAGAGGGCTGCCTATCAGACTGTCATCTTTTAGTGTCATTAATTTTTCAGTATTTCTCTAAAATCAGGACATACAGTTTTGATTATAGTTCATTTGCAGTACACATTGTTGTATATTATACTGCTGATAAACAAATATTTTACAATGAAACTTTTTCATCTTCATTTAATTTTCAAAAAGAAGGTTTTGATCCATATTTTTTAGAGTTATAGCATTACATTCATTTTCATATGCCCAAAATATTGCAGAGTTTATCATATTAAGATGTCTCGCTATTTCTTCACTTTGTTTCCGCACAATAACATGAGTTCTCCACCATCTGCCATTACCAAACATTGTAAATAGTTTGCATTTGGGATAAGGAAGAAACCTGATTTGTGGTTAAGATATCAAAGGTCAAGTTTCCATAAATTGTGCAGTTTTTTCTGGAATTTGTTAAAATTTATTTAATCCCTCTGATGGATTTCTGATTTAATGTTTTTTGTCATATTTGCTTTCCTCAAGTACCCATGTTCTTGTCTCAAATAAAATTTTCTTGCTAATTTGTCTAGAAACCAGCCATTGAAAAAAATGTTGTTGAGACAGTCATCTAAATCATGTTTTATTTTTGGAGTACAATATGGATATCACACATTCAAGAATTACATATACCAAGTCAAAAATCAAACTGCCAACAATCCAGAGGATAATTTTATCAATGGACTACCTGAACATTAGAACTAAATGATCTTGCTTTTTTGCATCAAACATTTTTTCTTGATTTGAAATTGGATTTGTGAAATTTTTATTTTTTATTTATGACATGTTCAGACACATTTGATTCAATATCCAGTAGATTGGGTCTGGTAATTATGGTCTCAATATTTACATACAATGTATCTCACATTTGTCATAATTTCTCGGAAACATGCTTTGGTCTTCTGATGAGCACATTATGTGCATTAGTTGTGCAGTTTCTATTTATTTTAATTCTAGTTCCTTCTTCAGATCTTAAAATATTTTGTTGATTTTCATTTTCTTTGCTCAAGTCTTGCAGTTCAAGACGTGATGTCTCTTTGACATTTTGTACTCACATTTGGTGTTTTATTAATCACCTCATTCCATCCTAAATCCTGCTATAAAAGTAAATGGGGCTCATTTCTAGATCAATCTGTTGCAAGAATTGTGGTCGTGCGATTCCTGCATGTTTTGGATAGATGATATTTCCCTTCGTCATTAAGTCGAGGTGAATCATATTTATTGTCTTGGCATACAGTTGATTCATGATATCCTTTCTGTTGCAAGTCCAGGGTTCTTCCACTTTCCCATTACATTGATTGTAGAAAAGTATGTATCTTGGACAAAATTGCTTGTACCTTTCCCTCAATACAGTTTATACTTTACAGGCTCACATCCAAACGTTGTACATTCACAATAATTCCTTTCATCTTGTTTTCTGGGGTTGGATGATATCCAAATATACTGTACATTCTCATTATCATTTGATAGTTTTTCCTTCTTTAGTATAAGTCAGTCAATCTGATAATTGGCTTCTGAAAATTCTTGGTTTTCTCACTCGCATAGATCTGATCTCATTGCCTGAACTTCATTTCCTGTGTGGCAGAATCACCTTTCTAGTTGAAACATTTTTTCTTCAGACATTTAATTCATCATTGTTGGTTGAGCAAATGTTGTACTCATTCTGTTAGTATTTTTTTGTGGTTTGGAAATCGTCATTATTCACTGAATCTCTTGTACTTTAGAATATGAAATCACTCAGAAGAGAAGTTGAATACTGGGATGATCTAGGTTCATTATTACAATTCAGGACCCATTTGGATATGCAAGCTTCCATGTCACTATAATTGGTCTATCCATCAATGAAAAGAATGTCTTTAGACAGCTTATCTTCCACAGGGGCATTTTTTTTATCAGTGTAAATGTTCTGCTATTTAAAACTCACAGTAATAAAGTTGTTTCTTCTCTACTAAATCAAACAGATCTTATTAAGTATTATTTAAATCTTTCACGTCAAGTGTTGATTTCATTTTCCCTTGAATGGCACATTTATGGAGTGTTCCGAACTTGATTCTGATCATGTTCTGCTTGTAATATCTGTGAAACAAATGGAACATCATCACATATATCATCCTACTCAAAAGCAGTGTTGGTGACATTTTATTTTTGTAGACAGTATGCCATATAATATATACGCATACCAGTTGAGTCAAACTGCAAACAACAAAATCCTGATCTGCAATAGCATAATGCACCTGTAGACCAGGGCCTATGTTGTTTGTTTTACTGATTACTCCTAACAAACTGCACTAACCCAAATCTGCTGGCACATTATGCTTTGGCAGATCTGGGTCTGTGCATTTTACAGTTGGATACGACTTATAATTGAGTACAGATGAAACTCCCAGTCTAGTTATACTGATAAGATGGTGTCTGACTTTATTCCTGCACTATAATTCCGGAATCAATCAGAATATGTCTTTGTATGTAATTAATCCAATATTTTGTATTGCAGATGAAGCTTTTGCCCAAAACCCTCATTTAACTATCATGCTTCAAAGAGTACAGTAACATAATACAGTATCATTCGTTTGAGATTTTGAAATAATATGTGCACTGCACATGTACTGTTGCTTGTTGCACCTAAAGAAGTCATGAGAGATGTATTGAGTGTACATGTATATTGGAATATTATCTTTTTCTTTTTAAGGAAATTTACAAATTATGTTAACTGAAAAGAAAAATGTTTTAATTAAATCAATTAACTAAAGTGATCTGTCTAGTATCCGTCCATGTAATTGAATCTGATTTTGGGGAAAAACCTCTGGCAGAAAATTATTGGAAGAAATAATTTAACTTTTCCTGCATAAATTGTAACTTGTGCTGTCTCTTGAAACCAGAACTTTTAAAAAGTCAAACATTTACTTTAAAAACAATGGCAACATTATATAATAAATATGCATATTAGGATAAATAAAACTTATGCATATTAGGAGAGATCATCCAATATATCTAGTGTGGCTTTATGTATGCCTGTAAAAAAACTTTGAAGTTGACAATATTGGGTTGTACTCCACTATCTACAGTGTAACATTAGGATGCTACTAATAAAACTAAGGCATATTAGTTCTCAAAGTACATCTACCTTAAACAATTTTTCATCATTATCGTTCAATGAAAAATAGTTTAAACCAAGCAGGCAGTCATAGGACCGCTCCAGTGGCTTAGCAGTTTGAGTGTCTGCCTTGGATGCGGGATGTCATGGGTTCGAACCCTGGCCATGTCATACTAAAGACTTATAAAAATAGTACTAACAGCTGCTCACTAGGCACTCAGCATTAAGAGGTTAGTGTTAGGACTGGTCAGCCTGGTGTCAGGATAATGTGACTGGGTGGGACATGATTGCTACATGTCTTCGGCATGATGCCCCAGTGCTAGACATCACTATAAACTGCCACACTGCTGAAACTGAAGTGACACGAGTGAAAAATTGTTAAAGCTACATTAAAAATCCAGATCACACACACACACATTCACACATGCAGTCATATTGTTTCTAATGTTCATAGTAGAAAGTCAACTTATTTATGTGCCCGGTTTCAATGGTAATGGGCAAATTTCATTGAGAATAATCATTTAACTTTTCCAGTTTACAGAATACAGACTAGACACAATTCCATATTTATTTTATATTATATTCCCTTTCAAAAAATTATGATTAATAAAGTGATTTGATCGATACATATTATTTTAACTAGAAAATGTGGTACACATGCTAAGCAGTTTATATACAGAATGTGAACACCCTCAAATGATGTATTGATAGACTTTATGCTTCAGTGAAGAACAAAATAATATCAATTAGCTTTTAAATAAATCTGAGATAATGTGTTGCTAGAATTAAGTTAGTCATGGAAATATATGCTTGTGAACACAACATAATTTCTTAAAAAAATCCGAAGAACCAAGATGTATCAGAAAGGGTTATTTTAAAAACTTAAAACATTTAAAATAATGATGTTAAAGTCCTCCAGATTTTATTTGTTTTGCCTATCCTTCAGTCTGTCTATCTATCATACCAATATAGTTAGTTTATGTTCCCTTCCTATATGAGAAATAAAAAGTCTACGAGGTTACAAGTTGAAGAACCGTTACCTGTGTTAACATGCTCAAAAAGAGAAACAATTCATTCAAGAGTTGTTTCCCTTGGCTCTGTAAGGCACGTTTCTTTTTCATTATCTTGGTTCTCCTGGTTGAGGTTTGAAAGACTGTTTCATGTAAATAATATTTGCTGTACCTGTGGCCATTAGATTAACACCCACACCCTCCATCTCTGCAATGATTTATTACCCTGATCTATCCAGCACTTGGGAAATAAACTGATTGCTTTATATTGATTGATGTGCTTCATTCAGTGCTTGTGCTAAATTTGTCACAAATTGATAAGATGCATTTGTTAGCAAAATGAATTGACCATCAGATTTTATTTGGCATATACATGTGACAGTCACATGTATTAGATAATTATTAGAGCACTTGCTGTCATCATGAGTGCTTCACAGCATTAATAATGCCAGTAATATTTTATCATTGTTATTAATTTGGCAGGATTTCATTGAATTCCAAATATTTTGGTTTGATGATTTGCAGTACACATATTGTTGTATGTGATAATTTTGATAAATATAAGTTTTACAATGAAACTTGTTGAACTAGAATCTGTAATGTTTAATATTTCCATCTGTAAAAGTACCACATTACAGTAATTTATATATTTCTGCATTAAGGCAGAATGTATGTTATAATGTTCATCTGTCTATTTCTTTTTTTCTGCACAAAAGCTCATGTCTCCACTATGTACCATTATCAGCTGTGTAAATAGTTTGCATTTAAATAAGGAAGCGGTGTATTGATTTGGGGTCAAAAGGTGAAAGGTCATGGTAACTGACTTAAAGAAGAAAAATGCTTTCACACAATATCAGTCATTCCACATCACATATCTGGATGAAACTTGGTGGATGGCTTGCACTTGGGGTAAGGAAGTAATAGTGATTTTGCTGGCAGCAGGTCAAAGGTCAAGGTCACTGACTGAAAAAAGAAAAATGGTTTCCACACAATAACTTAACTTTAGCATCACAGATATGGACTAAACTTGGTGGATGGAGTCAAAAGGGCAAAGTCACTAGCTCAGAATGGTTTCTGCTGAAAAAATTAAGTTCTCTGCCATTTATCTTGTCCAAAGTTTGTGTATGGCTTATGCTTTAAATAAGAAACAAGCTTATTGATTTGGGAGTCCAAAGGTCAATGTCACTGTCAGAGACTGATGCCTGCTAGATGTGTTCAATAGCCCATGGGCCAATGAAGGTTAAAAATAAGGGCCTACTTTGATTTGGTTTTTTGCATCAGGGTGCTTTGGGGTTGCTTAAGTAGAAGAGTACTTGTTAGACTATCTTTCTTTTACATATACATGTATAATTAGATGTAATAACTGAATACTTAACCCATTAACCCACCGAACTCCATAAATTAAACAGAGTTATATACAGATATAAACTTACTGATCGCCCATTGTGTGAAACAAATGGATTCCCTTAACCTTTCTTCGCTGAATGCTAACTGCTGAGTATGCATAGCACTGTTTCTAGTGAGCTGAGATGTTTCATTCATATTGCAGTAAAACTGTACCTGCCAACGAAAGTGGTGTAGATAGATATAAGTTCTTATTTATTGATAGAACATATATAAAGAAATAAAGACGTTTTATTTAGTATTTATAATTGGTTAAATATTTCCTTTATAATATGTACAATTGATTACATGTTATGAATTTTCAATGAAGATTATAGTTATTTTTATAATTACAACTTTTCAAATATGTTGGACGATATCAAAACGGTGAGCCCAAATGTTTCACTCAGTTAACATTCCATTTCAGAATTAATATTGAAAAGCCCCTTTGTACAAATATACAAAGTTTTAAGATTATAGATTATAATATTTAAATTATATTTTATTATTTTGATAAATGAACAGTTCAAAAGAAGCACTGTATAGTAATAGTTAAATTACACAATACTTTTGTCTTTACATTTTTGTCAGTTTTCTACAAATAATAATAATAATTTTAAAACTGCAGTTCCATTGCTATTAGTTTGGTCATTTTCGTTATATATACAATAATAAAGAGAAATGTGGTGGTTTTGTTTTTAATCATATATGTACATATTATTGTGGATAGATTTTTTAACGTTGCATAATGTTAATATGACAATAATATTTTAGGGGGAAAAAAAACAGCTGCCATGTATAGGTTACTGTTGAGAAGTAGAAATAATTTTTACACATTGCTTAGCAACTGGTATTTTCAGTAAATTGTACACCCCTTCTTAATTCCAGTTCTAAGTATTGTCTGCCCTGTCTGTTTAAGAGAATTTTTTATTTTGTGTGATTTTTTTCACATTTTGAGCTTATTTTGTTGTTAATTGTGTGAAAGAGTGTTCACAGGAAGGCAATATGGAACATACACCCCACCTGCCTGTCATGCACTGGCTGTGCATTCAAGGACGAAAGTCCAATTTGTTGTCTCAGGATAGATCAAGTGAGGGTCTTTGTGGAACATCGATGCATATACAGAGGAAGAATGAAGGGCCTCTCTTCCTCCTTGTTATTAATGGGCAACTCCCTTCTTTCCCAGGAGGTGTTTGGATTTCCTCTAGTGTTGGGAAAGAAAACTGATACTTTGAGGTAGGAACATACCACAACTGCTCCATGGTTCAAAGGTCATTCAAAGGCAAAGGATCCCTGATGCTCATCATGATGCACATTCAGTACCATTGAGGGATCAATCCTTTGTCTCCCAAAAGGGAGGAAAAATACTCAAAAGTGAGTTGCCTCTTCAGGTTAGAGACAAACTGCACCCTGTCAAGGTCAGTGTCATGTTGAATAGTGATAAGCGAAGCATGCCTTCCTGAGAGGAAAATGCAGTGATCTGGATCAGATAAATGTCATGTGGGTTTGTTTAACACCACCCAACCCAATTAGCAGTTTAAGGATGATGGCAACCCCATTTTGAGTTGTGGCTCTATTCAGGTTATTTAGTGTTGACTAATATTAGGCATCCCAGAAAAGGTATACAAAGAAAGGCAAAACGGGTGCGTCAGGCCTATTCAACCAGAGCCAGCTATATAATGGAACTCTGATTCCATTTTACTCTATATCTGATGTTGTACAAACATCAGATAATAGAGTAAAATAGAATCAGAGTTCCTGTTATGGCTCAATCTGCAGAAAGCTACATCATCATAATCATGGGGCATCAGTTCCATAGCCCAACAATCCCAGACAATTAAATATCATCTTCCATTGATTTATAAGATTTTTTTGCAAGAATCTCTGACCTGAAACTCAGTACATGTATTACCAAAACAAAAGCAGTCTAGACAGGAAGTAAAAAATACAGTGCAAATACAGAAACCTTTCATCATAAGTTAAAACTGCAATGGGTTATTGAGTTTACTCAATTGGGTATAAATTTTCAGTTGACTTAAATAAAATCACACAGATAAATTTTGAAAATAAAACACATTATAAAGAAGTTTTTATAGAATTGGCCAAAATGAACTTCAATTGGTAAAATGACAATCTTGAAAACCCTAGTGATTCCAAACTTAAACCATTGGTTCAACTCCTTACAAACCCTCTGCAAATTTTATTAGCAAATGCAATTAAATATTGTCCACATTTATATGGGAGTCAAAGGTAGATAGAATTAATAGGGAGATTGTGTTCCAGACTATCTACAAGGAGAGTTTGCAATTATAGGTATTAAAACAATTATTTTAACTCTAAAAATAATTAGGATTTGTAGACTTCTGACAACAAAAAGGAAATTTGTTACTTGTTTGAATATGAAATATGCGAGATCAAAAACATTGCCATTATTACATGGAGATCAATGTTCAGATAAACTATCAAAGTAGACAAAAAATATGTTTTGGCATGATGTTGTATTGGCTGGGAAACTTTTAATACAAAGAAATATACCTCAGATAGGTGAAGGTATTATAACCACAAACTTGTGGATGAAAACACTGATCAAAGCAAACATAATACCGATCATCTGCAAGAAATGGATTAAACATAATATTATTTATATTACATGTACTGATGTGCTCACTTACCAGGAAAGTTTTCTTGAATTTGAAAGCTTTGAAGAAAAATACAACATCAATGAAAATTATCTTGCCTTCCAAATTGTCACTCGGACTATAAGATCATTATGTAGAAAACTAAACCTAAAACTGAATACAGTCACGAATGCCAGACCTTTCATCCCATACCAATTAAGAATTATTTAGTACAGTGGTAAAGGCTGTTGAGATGTTTACAAATTACTTTTGAACTCAAATGTTTCACCTCCTTGTGAAAAAAGATGGCAACACAATGTTAACTTTGCTAGTGATTATTTGCCAAATATATATTTGTAAAGTATTCAGAGTAACAAAAAAACCTCTAAATTACAATGGTTTCAATATTGTGTTATCCATAGAATTCTTCTGATGAATACTTATTTGTATAAAATAACATGCTAATGATACTGATAAATGTACATTTTGTAATGGCTCACCAGAAACAACAATGCATTTGTGTTGGGAATGTAGTGTGATCAATAGATTATGGAGTGATATATCTCAGTGCCTTTGAGATGTACTAAAATTACTACTTACTCCAAATATCAAAATGAAAAATAGATGTAGAGCATTTAAATGACATACCTTTATATTTTCTTCTTCTACTTACCAAATTCTACATATTCACATACAAGATGAAAAGAGACAAACCTACATAAAATGGCCTTAATAGCTTCTTAAAAGAATAGTATTATATACTAGAAAAATACATTTCAGTCAGAGTAGACAAAAAAGAATTTAATAAAAATTTGGTAACAGTGGGAACCATTTCTTCTTTCCAAGCATAGATAAATTTTTTGTATTATACTCTATACACAAATCTGTGTTCTGACTAAAACACAACCATAGACTCTCTCTCTCTCTCTCTCTCTCTCTCTCTCTCTCATCATTTCTTTATTTTTGCAACACTGAATTAGATATAATATTTAGAATCATGTTTATGATATGTATATGTAATAATATGTAATAATTGTAAGGGAGAAGACTTTAATGTTGTGATAACATATGGTCTGATCCCATTATCAATCTGTAGAGGAAATAATAAAAATGTTTTGGAAACAAAATTTGAGATGATATAATCGATCTTGGTACTCTCGGGAACCAAGCTGGATAGGAGTTGTACATGTTAATAAGAATTTTCTGTTTGGAACATTCTTTTCATATTGCCATGGAAACAGTGTGAAGCCTAAGTAATGAAAAGATAGTTCAATAATTATATAACAATTTAAGCAGCATGAAAAAGGTGATTCTTGACTGCTTGCACAATATACGTGTAAAGTTTCAAAAGATTAATTTATGTTCCCTTCTCATCTTTTACTGTTTCAACTGTAAACATAAAATAGACATATTTATAAAACTGTACCCCAAAAAATATTGTTGGGCTTGTAAAGTTTAATGTAGGTAGCCCAATTTATACATTGATAAACAAACAGCAATTAAAATTTTGAGACCCTTGTTTCCACATTATCCTTACTGGGCTAGTAAGTCAGAATCAGAATTGTCACTCCCTGATATGTGAGAAGTGCATTTTGTGGGAAACTTTTGTTTTATTCACTAATGTGAGAAGATTTTTGTGAAGTCTAATTTTCTTACACCCACCAGAAGGTGGAGTGTATTATATCATGTTGTCCGACACCAAGTTTCATTTATTCACAATAACTGGAGTACCCCATCATCTACAGTTACCAAACTTTTTGGATCACATGCACTTGGGGTAAGGAAGAAGTTTATAAATTTTTAGAGTCAGCAGGACAAAGGCCTATTTATACTGGGGTAAAAAGGTAAGAGGTCAATTACTTTTTGAAGAATAAAAATGGTTTCAGCACAGTAATATTTGTTCCATAGACTTGGACCAAACTTTGTGGATGGCTTGTACTTAGTTTAAGGAAGAAGCCTGTCAATTTGGAATCAAAAGGTCAATGACCAGGGTCACTGTGACAGATAAAAATGTTTTCCATACAATAACATTAGTTCTAAACCATAGACCTGGATCAAATTATTTTGCATGGCATACACTTTGTGTAAGGAAGAAACCTATAGATTGTGTGGTCAAAATGGTGAAGGTCAGAAGAAAAGTGGTATGTGCACAAAACTTGTCTGCACTGAGGACTAATAAGAATTGGATGGGTGTATAATGTGCCATTCGTCACATTCCTGTTTAAACCAACAATCAAATCCTGAATCATAGTAATGTTTGATATTAGGGAATATATTGAAATAGGCTCTCTATTTGGAAATTGTACAATGCTGTCATCAGCCACAATGGGTGGTGGCTATAGGACAGCTAAGCCATACCAGTTTTCTTCCAAAAATTTAAAAACTTTAATAATAAAAGAAATTAATAAAGTAAAAATGTGTGTTACCTTTCATTGAATTTAACCATGGACTAACATAATGCAAACAAAAGAAAATTAAGCAGAAGTGACCTCCAGTCAGTTGGGCTTTATGTAAGTAATGAATATTTTAAAAATTCCTGAAAATAAGGGATCAGAATGTTCACATTACTCATTTACTAATCATATTTTTTGTCATTTTTAGTTAATAATGAGAAACCTGATCAAGCAAATTAATTTCCTAAGGGCCATTCTGGTCAGGTTTGTCTGGGTCAGCTGCCTTAGTGTATTCATGGGCAAGGCACTTTATTCCATTTGCCTCTACAGTAAATAACCTACTCATGTTGTTTTGCTTTAAAACACTAAACCATTGTTGTGATGTCAACTAATTTTAATAGCAGTTTTATCTCCATATAAAATAAGAATGTTTTTTTACAGAATATAAATACTTTGTCATCTGAACTGATACATGTATTGCATATACACTACTCACTTGCGAGTCCAACTGCAAACAGCATAGATCCTCCTCAGGAATTACATAATGCACTGATTGATCAGGGTCTATGTTTGTTAGTTCTATTGATTACTCCTAACAAGCTGCATGCATGAAGATAAGATCTACTGCTGCAATATGCTACAGCAGATCAGGGTCTTTGCAGTCTGCAGTTGGACTCAATTTATAAGGACGTATACATGGCAACTACTTTGATTACAGTATGCACTTTGGATATTGGGCTTTCTGTGCACAAGTCTGAAAGTCATTATTTAAATGGATAAATATTAACTTTGATGTGGAACATTTATGCACAAAAACAAAGCTATCTTCAGAGTAAACAAGAATCTTTGAAAGGACCATAAAGAATATTTTTGAGCTATAACAAGATCTTCCATATAGCAACAGTGTTCACCATTTCGGATGTAAGACTGGCACTAATTTCATTTCTGACCAACTCAAGAGCATAAAAAGTCTTCTGGTGAAAACCCACACGTTGATACGATCATCCATCCACTGAGGAAGATCTTCAAGGTAACCATCATCATGACTACATTGGATGTAAGATTGGCTCTTGTTGGTTCTGCTGGTAATAGACCAGAAGAGCTTATGGGATGGGCTATTCTTCATTGTCCATTTTCTGTCCATGAGCACAAGTTTATTATCACTACTACTCCAAAATTACTTGAGGATTGCCATCAGATTTTATACACATATCCATTCCATGGTCTACTTGGTCTTAAATGAAAATGTTGCCACTTGGACAACCACAGTGGCCACCTTGAAAATCATGTTATTGCTACTTCTCTTGAACGGATGTTCATGTTAAAACGGGGTTTTCATTTAAATACTTCTTCTGATGTCTACTTGATCCTAAATGAAAATGATCTTGATCTTGTCTTCTCCTGCTGAAAGAAAATTTATATTGCCAGGGAGTTCTCACCAGAAGACTTCTTATGATGCCTGTTTGGTCTAAACGAAAATGGTGCTGATCAAATCTCCAGTATGGCCACTACAATGACCTTCTTGAGAAACTTTGTTGTTGCTAATACTCCTGAATGTAAAGTAATATTGTAATTAGGTGTTTGCCAGATGACTTCTTATGATGCATATAGTTGGTCCAAAATGAAAATGGTTTCAATCTGATGTCCAATATCTTGAAAATATCACTTCTCCTTCTGAATGGATGGTTGTATCAATACAGGTTTTTACTTAAAAAACTTATTATTATATCTGGGTGGTCCTAATGGTGCCATTCAGACATTCAGTATGATTGCCACAGTTACCATCTTTAAAATCTTATTTTCACTATTTCTTCTAAATTATGATTATCATCATGTGGGTTTTCACCAAAAAACTTTTTTTGATGTCTAGTTGGTCATAAATAAAAATGGTGCTGATCTGACTTCCAATATGGCTGCCATAATGGCTGGCTTGAATATTTATCACTGCTTCCCTTAGATGGCAGGTGATATCAACATTGTGATTTCACCAAAAGACTTACGATGTCTTGTTTGTACTAAGTGAAAATGGTGCCAATCTGACTCTATGCTTAGGAGAAGCAACAATAACAAGATTTTTTAGATGGATGCAATGATAACCATATTGGATGTTGACACCATTTTATTTCAGACCAATTCGTATAAAGGCTTTTGGTGAGCATTTCATGTATGCATGTCCATCCACCCAGGACAAGTAATAAGATATTTAAGATGGCTACTGTTGTGGCCGTATTGGATGTCCAAGCAGCAACCATTTTTATTTAGGACCATCAAGTGCTTGTGATTAATTTGTGTGTAAAGTTTCATTGCAATTTTTGAAGTAATTTACAAAGAGTAGTGATAATAAATGGACAGACAGACAGTTGGATGACAGATTACAGACCATCCCACAAAATTTTCTATGATCAGTAGAGATTAGAGGAACTGGAAAGAAGAATAAAAATAATACTTCCTGCTCATTATATATTGGTTATATATGTGTAAGTATCAAAGGATGGTCCTATGTCAGATTTGGAGCCATTACTTGATGGAACTCAGGTGAAGGATCAAATTGGTTCTTGATTTTTACTTTTCTTTCTTCCTTTCTTTCATTTATGTTAAAGTTTATTTTCTTTAAATATTATAAAAACCCATTAAGCAAAGATTCAATGAATTAGAAAACAGATCCTACACTTAGCAGATTACAACATTCTCACTTACTGCCACAGTTTTTCAAGAGAGCCTTAAGTCAGATTGTTTCTTCCCGATTGCTGCAGTATCCTGATTCACTTTTTTTGCTGGCGATGGGCCAGTTACATCAAATCGGAAATATGTATACAGTTTCTTGTTATGGTTATTTTTATTGCATTATTAAATGTTTTTGCACAAAGATTGCTTGTTTATATTTATTTAATACCAAATAAAACATTACTGTCAAAACTAAGTCTTCCACACAGGTTTTATTTATGAAGCCCATGATTAAAGATTAAATGGCACCAGACTTCACAAAATGCTCAAATTGTTACACATTTTGCATGGCAGGAGACAATAAGGTGACTGATTTCTTTTTATTCATGATGACAAAGTTGACTTCTCCTTACATACTCATCATCATCTGAATAAGGCAGTGATTTGTGTTTTTTAGCTCTGTGCATACTTTATTTTACATCTAGATTGCAGTAGAGAAAATCATATAAAATCAGAGTATTTTATGGTGATACTTGCCACATAAGAATTTGTGTTAATGTTTTATATACTAGAAATTTCATAGAAAATGCTTCTAAAATGTTAAAGTTATGAAGTATTTGTTTGTACAAGACAGGAGTCAGCATCCTATGCCATGCGCGCCAATGATGGCACACCAGGCTTTGGAAAGGCATATGGTACGAATTGTAGTTTTGTACTGTATTGCATATACAAAAAACAATATTTAATGGGATGCATGTGACATGGCACACAACACACTACAATTGAGTGGACCTGGCACAGCAGTTCTAAAAGGTTGCTGATGCCTGGTATGATATTTAGCGGCAGCCACTTAGGTGACAGACATTCAGCCTGAATGTTCCACAAGCTTCCAGTGCACCTGTAAATCACATGATGCCTCACACATTTGCCAGCAATAGTATTTGTTGGAGATAAATAGCAGGTATAGTAGGCACACCTATGAGTTTAAATGACATACACCTTTACATTAATTTGCATTCATGGTTACATATTTGCAAGAGCAGCACAGAATTTTCTCTAAATGTCTATGTCTTATTCATGGCTACAGTCATAAATGTGTTTACCTTAATTTGCATTCTACCATGACCACTAATGAGATTGAGTTAAAAAGAGCTACATATAAATTTTCTCTTGATCATCAGAAAATGAAAAGATTACAGACATCTGCTTCTGGTTTAATATCTGGCAGTTGAAGTGATTAATAACAGATATTGCAGTGCAGCTGCACCTGTGGCATCTGCAGATTTGTGGGGAGTCCATTATTCTCAAGTTAAGAATACTGGAGATTGGTTTCTTTGCAATAAATTCAGACACTACTGCTGAAGGAAGTAACATAATCAGTTTTTAATTACCTGAAAGATGTTACAGGATGTAGCACTGCTCACCCAATGTTGTTGAATTTTAAGTTATTTTACAACAGGGTTTTATCTTAATTGAGGATAGTCCATATAAGTTTCTCCTTGAAAAATGAGAGTCCAAAATAAAACCTTTGTGGGACTTCCCCATTTTTGTCTTGCCTGCAACTGATGTAGAAGCTGAATCATGAGTGCCACAATGTCAGTGAATGTTTTCATCTTTCCCTCAATCCATCGATCTTGAGGGTTTCATCCTGGGGTGGGTGGGTTTGCACAGATTTTTAAAGGGTCTTAACAACACAACAGCTTTGTTTGTTACAGGTTAGGACATACTGCACATTTTTTGGTGTTCATGAGCTTCAGTTGTCACAAATTTGTGGTTTTCTAGTAACCCCTAAAATCCATGAAAATGTCTTCATCTTGAAAAATAGCTATTTGTCAAAAATAGTTCATAAGAGGTTAAATAGGGTGAAAACTTTTATAGCTGTTGTCGATTAATTTTGTGTACTCAGTAAATTAAAAATCCTCTGCTCCACTGCAGTTTACTCTGATATTTCTGGAATTAGGCACTGAAATTAGTGAAAAGTTTGATTGCCCAAAATTACTAACTGTATTACCTCCCTTTGACTTAGTTACAGTTTGGTGTTGTCTGTCATGCTATTCTAGAACATGGCAAATATATATTACAGCAGAAATGTATTGATGAATTGTCATTTGAAGTGAAAATAATGGTTTTTGAAGTCAGAACTTGTGATTAAAAAATATAGAATAGGTGCAATTGTTTCTTTTTTAAAAATTTCTTGAGAAAGAAAAAATACTGTCCAAGGTTGAACTTTCATTAAGAGTTTTGCTGGTCCCATACCTGCCATGTCAGGGGGTGTCACATCAGAAGATGATTTTCGACTCCCAATACCCCTGACAGGACTCTGTATAAACAGTAAACAGTAAACAGTCAGGGATCACATAGCTTCCTGCATAATGCTTATCTGGGACTAGCATCACAGATGCTCATGGAGTCTTATCATCCCTGGGCAATTTGAACAGTTAATTGTCACAGAGGAATTGAAAAGTAAATGCAGTCAGAGATAAACAACTACCATTGCACAGATTATTTAACTGTTAATAGCCAGGGTAATTTGTGTTGCTGGTGCATTGGGTATTGCTGTCCAAGAGCAGTTCTTTTGAGTTTTATGGGCAGTTTTAACACATTATTGGCTCTATCATGCTCAGGCTGGCCTGGGTGGATACGAAAAGCACAACCATTGGATTACTAGTTTCGCTGTCAGAGAGCCTTGCCCAGGGACACACACTTGTCTGATGGTAGGATTCGAATGTGCACCCTTTCCGTCATGAGGTAGGGTTGCTAACCACTGATCCACTGTGGGTTCGTTTGGAAGTTTCATAAATCAGGGATGTGTGTTAAAGAAGAATAGCTATTACACTTTGGCGGCCTTGGATGAGACAGCTTAAGTCATCTTTGTTAAAGATTATTGGCTAGTTTGTAAGATCAGCTTTCAAGCCCCACATCCCTATTTACTGTTGGCCTCTGCTGTCATATTTCAACTGACTCCTTCGGGGCCCCGAGTGGCCTAGTGGTCTAAAGTGCTCACCGTTACGGATCACTACTGTCTCACCTCTGTTTGCGTAGGTTCGAGTCTTGGACTAGGTCAGTGTGGGTACATGAGAAAGCTTGCCAGTAGCTTCTTGTGGGTTGGTGGTTCTTTCCAGGGTTTTCCTGGGTTCTTCCTCTGCCATTTATACTGGTTGCCATGTATAGCCTATCTTGTGCGAAAAAATGGTGTTAAACCCTACAACAACATCAACTTCCTTCAGGCTCCTTCACCTTCCTTTTCCATGTGTTGCCCTCAAATGGGATGACCTTAGTCTGATTGGGAATGATGGAATGTCCCATATTGCTACAATGTTCATGCATGACAGATGACTCTCTACTGACATGTTCTTAATCCTTGTTTCGTGACTGCTTCGGTGGCCTAGTGGTAGAGCGTCCGCCTCGGATGCGGGAGGTCACAGGTTCGAACCCCAGCCGAGTCATACCAGAGACTTTCAAAAATGGTACTAACAGCTGCCTCGTTTGGCACTCAGCATTAAGAGGTTAATGTTGGGACTGGTTGGCCTGGTGTCAGGATAATGTGACTGGGTGGGACAGCATGCTACATGTCTGCAGCATGATGCCCCAGTGCTAAACATCACTATAAACTGCCACACTGCAGACATCGTAGCAATATGACTGAAAAATTGTTAAACCTACGTTAAAAATCTAAATCACAAACACACACACAATCCTTGTTTCGAACACCACTTGTTTCCCTGATGTAGTCATTCTCACAATCACTACATGTGAAGTACCACCCTTCTACACCAAAAATTTAAATCAAGATATTATGCTCTGTGTATGGGAAATTACTAATGATCATATGAAGGTGTTGTGGTATGCTAGGAGCTTGATAATAAATGACCACTCTACTGACCCCTCATAAAGGGAAAGTGGTATACTGGGGGCTTGATAGTGAGGGACCATTGTACTGACCCCTTATGAAAGGGCAACAGTATAAAGAGGTCTTTATAGTGAGGGACCATTGTACTGACTACTGACCCCAAATAAAGGGGCTATGATATACTGGGGCCTCTTATAATGGAGGAACACTGTACTAACCCCATGAAGGGGCTGTGGTATACTGGAGTCTGTACAGTGAAGGACCATGGTATTCACCTCTTATGAGACAGATTATCTGGTTCTGCCCCATGCATTAATTACTTTTTACTGCAACACATATGTGCAAAACATTCATTCCCCCACCACCAAAAAAGCCACTTCTAGGAATTCATTGTATGTGAGTGTATATGCAGGTCTGGGTCAGAGTTTTGTAACAAATGTATTGCCATCTGGACAAAACATTACAGACTTTATCAATTGTATTTCAGCATCATTCCTATAGGTTCTGTTTTAAAATAAAATTCTGTATTTATTTATTTCATGTTGATTTTATAAGATGCATTTACAACTTGAGTTGAATATTCTCTCAGAACCTCCCAATCAAGACAATTGATGAGAATAAAATAGAGTGAGTTGAAAGGGGGGAGGGGTGTACTTGTGTGGACAATTTTTGCTGTTCAAATGTACATAAGGAATGGAACTGAATAAATGGTGCAGGGGTTTTTCTTCTTCTTCTTCTTCTTGTTTTTTTTTTTTTTTTTTTTTGGAGGTCGTTAGATGTTTTACATCACAAGCTTTAGCAGTGATCTCCAGAGTGAAGGAAACTTGCAAGATTACTTATTTGGAAGGGCAAACGTGAACCTTTCAGTGTGCTAGATCAGACCTGAGACACTAGAAATGCATAAAAAGTGTGTTGACCACTCCACTATCTGATCCCAATCAAATAAACAACTGGCCTGACATTCTAAGAATAAATACATGGGAGTCCGTTCATAACGAATGTTTATCTTTTAAATCTCCTAATGCAGAACACGTTCGTTTAAAATTTACATGAATTTGACCTGCTTTGACGAAATTTTGTTATGATTAAGATATTTAGCTCAATTTCCATGATGTTTTCTTATCAACACATTCCACCATTGTTTGTTTGATGATACTCACATTAAATATTCTGCTCTGGCATGTAATGACCTCCATTATTATGCTTTATCCGTTGTTTCCTATGCAGACGACTTTCTGGTCGCTTCTGCCCTAGCTGCTGCTGGTGCTATTCAACAGTGACGCTGGGAATTAATGTCACAGAACACTGTAATGCCAAATCTACCGTATTTAAATTTCTTGCGGCTGTGTAATGACTTAGAACTATTGGAAAATTTTAGCAATTCCTTTAAAAGAAGACAGCAAGCATGCAGAAAATATATTGCTGACAAATGTAGAGATTCTGCAGTTAGGCACGGACGGGCCAGATCTAATTAGACATTCTATTTACGTCTGAAATTGAGCAAGGGATATCGGCAGAAGAGGGAAACTATACCTGTATGTAGATGTCTCCCTTGTGCGATTATTAGATATTTGACCAAGCAGGTAGTCACAACAGCTATTAACGGTCACCTGTTTTGAAGATGATTTATAATCAGTGAAACTTTCCTGTCGTATCATACCTGATAGTTCAATATTGGAGCAACAAGGGGCTATAGTGCTCTGTTACTACACGATAACTAATTAAAGTAGAGAGTGTCGACACCAGGCTATGATTGAGAAGTGATGTATTGACCTATCGGTAAACTCCAGAGCCGACGTAAAATTATATAGATGTTGGCAGACTTGGAGTTATTCACTGTAGACTGCAGTGTTCACGGTGCATAAAGCTGGTGTTTCATATATAATTCTCATTTTGCCATATGCAACAGTAACAGCTGTTTATATGGACCTCAATTTTGAATAGTGCACATAAATTTCGAGGGATTTTGATCTTTAAAAAATAAGGCTGTTCGAGACTTCAGAAGGATAGGCTGGAATAAATAATATTGTCAAGTCAAAATGTTGAACCTTTTTCTTTGTAAGTATTGAACTTGCTTTTTGTTTTGTTCAGTTTATTATTCTGTAACATTACTTGCCATTCCTATTATAGTCCTAGACCATGATGTTGCATTTTGTTGTTTTATGGCAGTGCAGCAGTTAATTACATTCGTCTGATGTTCCCCACAACATTTTAGAGATGTGTGTCAGATGAATAATGGGGTGTGAAACATCAGAGGAAACCCAGACAGTGCAGCAGTTATCACATAATATGGTAAATTTTTTAACGTCTGGCAACAGTGTTTGAAATGGGAAATTAGATTTTTTTCTTTGATATCGGTTACTGTAAATTGCAATGTAATACAGGGGGTAGGAACCAACAGACGAACCATTGCTAAAGATCACATATATATTGTATAACTGCTACATTTAGAGTACCAGACTCATGACTTAGATTTTACAAAATTTTCTGTGAGATTTGAGTAAATTCTGTGAGATTTGAGTAAATCCTGTGAGATTTGAGTAAATCCTGTGAGATTTGATTTTAGCTCTAATGGTCATTGTCTGATTAAATACTCTGTGCTGATGCTGATAGATGGTTTTTAGGATTGGGGTTCTCTATTCATTAAATCATGCTGAAACACATTGATGTAGATTTTAGACACCAGTATTTCTCATAGCTCTGGAGTTATAGTCATTTAAAAGGTCATTTGGAATAATATGCTCCAAGTATTTTCTGATCAGATCTTTTGTATGACAACATGTAAATCCATGTGGAATAACACAACCCTAGCTCCTGTGGCCATATCTAAGTTTGTGGCTACAAAGAGCTGTTCCATCAAATACAGCAACTAATCCAATGCAACTTCCACTCTTTCGCTTATTTGAAAAGTTTCCATTTATGCAGGCCAGGGATGCTTAAGTCAAGTCCCATGACTGAACCAGCTGAAACTTTCAAATGAGCAGATGAGCAGACATCGCATCAGATTGGTTGCTGTCTCTGATAGAATAGCAGTATGTAGCTGGAGTTGTGCTATTTCATGTGGTTTATAAGTTGTCAAACATTGGATTTGATTCAGAAACATTCTTTACATACCACCCAAAAGCCCCTTCAATTAACCATAACTTGAGCCCATGAAAAATACTGGTATATTTATAAAATATACACTGATGTGTTGTGGACACGTCTGCCTGCACCAAACTGCATGATTTAATTTTAATGAATAGGTGGGATCATACTGTCAAAATGTCCGTCAACATCAGCTGGGGGGGGGGGGAGATCCTGGTTATAGACCAAAACAGCATATGAGGATGAGGAAAGTCTGATGTCCATTGTCCATCCATTAGCAGAAGTTTGTTATCATTACTCCTTCTAGACTACTTGGCGGATTGCCACAAAACTTTACATACATGTTCTTCCCTTAGTCTTGTTGGTCTTAAAGAACATGATGCCGCTTGGACATCCAGTATTGCTACTACAGAGGCCATCTTGAAATCTTGCCATATCAGTATTGTGCTTCCACCAGAAGTCTTAATGATGTCTAGTTGATCATAAGGCCTTTCAAAAACATGTTTCCAGTTGGCCAACCGACCCTGTTTCTCACTGCCCACCCCAGCACTTCTTTCTCCCCATGGTAAAAAGAAGATCACGTTAAATATACACTTACAAAAACCACCTGCCTACCCTAATTTTAAAATCAATAGGAAACATACATATTTTTTTTTCTAGACCTAAATGGAAATGGTACCAATCTGATATCTAGTATGACCACC